>JAOSBN010000007.1:2778648-2802887 GCA_027563595.1 Erythroxylum suave | reverse complement strand
ATTATTATTAGTAATAAAATATTTATTTTATTTTAAAAATTAAAATTAAAAAATTACAATAAAAATTTAACTAAATGGACAAATTAAAAAAAGAAAAAAATTGGGTTTTTTTCGACTGGCACATTACGAAATTCGAAATAGTGGGCTTATCTTCTACAATATATATATATATATATCAAAATGCTTCTGTGCATGCGACTGCGAAGGCTATTAAAGAAATTACAAGAGAGAAGAGAAAAGTATAATCCAAAATAAAGTATATGTTATATTATAAATAATGTAATCACACATGGGAGTATTTTACTTATTATTTGGACCTAATTGGTACAATATAGCGTGTTGTTTTCTTTCGTCTGCGTCTGTGATTGGCCAAATGTAAGGTCTCCAAGTTTCCTACAAATTTGATATACTATGTATTTGCTTTTCTCTCAGAAATTACATAATAATATGTACATTTTGGAATTACGATACTTTAAGTAGTCAATAAATCAAAATCAAATTAAAATTAGACGAAATTCAAATATTTAAAACTAAAGTTTATACATCGCATTTTATTTATCCATCGCATCGCATGAAAAGGAATTAGAAAAAAAAAATGTACACGAAAGTAAATTTTGAAAATGGCATAAGCTCTACGTTCAAGTTTAAAAACGTCCATTGTTTTGAACAAAACAAAAGCAAAGTAAGGGTAAGTAAATGCTGTAATTTTTAGTTTTTAGTTTTTGTTTTTTAAAAATATAAAAAATTTGTTCAATTATAAATATAGTTATATTTTTATTATTCCTAATAATTGTATATTAGATAAATTTAAAAGTAACTTAATAAAAATTAAATATTTATTAAAATAAATAATAATTGATTTTCATTTATAAATTAATTTTTATTTTTCAATTACTAAAGTAAATTTTATTTAAAACTCTATATATTTTGAATATACTTTAAAATCATAATTACCAAATTAAAATTATAAAAATTGAACCTAATTATTAAAAATAAATTATTCATAATTATAAATAGTCAAATATATAATCTTAAATTAAATTATTCATAATTTTTATTAATTATTAATACTAAAAAATTAAATAATATATTTAACTGATACTAAATTAAATTATAAAAAATTAAAATCCAAATTTAATATTTATCATTTTGAAAACTAAAAGTAACCAAAACAAACTCAAACAAATAAATTCTTTTAATGAATTTTAAAATAAAAATTAATAAGCCTTTTGTTGGGATGGGATTGGATGAAGCAAAGAATAAAGAACCTACTAGTTGCAGTCTATCCAGAGTGGGAGGATTGATAGGAGTTTCAATGTACAAACTTGAGCATCTTTCTGTTGTAGAGCTGTTCTTTTGATTTTCTAAAACATTTCCACAACTTCGAAGCCAACATGTCCATTTTTACAACATATGTGATATGAACAATGGATGCTCCCTGAATTATTGTTCATCTACTACCAGCCATTCCCCTTCGCCGCCTCCCACTGCCCTTTCTGACCCCCTTCTCTAGCAAACACATTGCTTCACATCTTCCCCAACACCCCAAACTTTGTTCCTAGTTTCATCACCATCATGCAAACCCCTTCAAATACCAATGGCCTCGGACCCGAGGGTCAACCTCAAAAGAAAAGTCGCACTAGAACCAGGGAAGAAGACACCTTATCTCTTCCACCATTGTCCTACAGTGCAGCGGTTTCCAAGGACCAACAAGGTGGCCAGACCAATGCAGCTTCGTCCTAGATACCTGAAGAGTCAATTGACCCCGACGCAGGCGACATTCACCTCATCACTGACGGCCCAGTCACCGGCATTGCACTCTCTCAGCACTTTAGAGACAAATTGGACCACCAATGGTCCCAGGCAGTGGTCGTCAAACTGTTCGGCCGGCGGGTCGGTTTTCGGATCCTCAGCAACCGCCTTCACGTCCTCTGGCACAGGGCCCGATCAAAATCATTGATTTAGATTCGGATTTTTATCTCATCAAGTTTAAGGTTGAGACTGATTACCTTAAAGCGTTGACGCAGGGGCCATGGACGATTTTTGGTCATGCACTATCGGTCCAGCGGTGGACCTCCGCCTTCCGACCAGCCCAGGGTACCACCCCCTGCGCCGTGGTCTGGGTCCGCTTCCCCGATCTGCTCATTGCACAGTACCACCCCCGCATCCTTGAAGCTTTAGGCAATTTGATTGGCCACACGATTAAGATCGACAAAGCCACCTTGACTGCCCAGTGAGGCAAGTTTGCGATGATTGCTGTTGACGTCGACCTGAGCATCCCCCTGCGACCCACTGTCACCCTCGACGGCGAAACGCTCCGCGTCGCATATGAGGGCCTCTCCTAGATTTGCTTCCGCTGTGGCAAAGTTGGGCACGATACCGGAGCCTGCTCGCCACCTCCCTCACATACTCCCAGCGCCAGTACTGCAGCAGGGACTAGGAGTGTCTCGGCGCAGGGGCCTAGGGGGAACCCGTCGGATCAAGGCGGTGGGTGTGCCGATGGACAGCGAGTTTGGCCAGTGGATTCAAGTGCAACGGCCGTCCAAACGGTCGATTCCGCAACGTTCTTCTGCCACTATGAATCCGTTCCCACGCAACCACCACTTGAGGCCCCGGAACGTTGCGATAGCGACTCCCGGATGACGGAGTCTTCGGATGCGCAACAGCAGGCTCCTGAAGCTGCGGACCTGGCACTGACAGCCGGGCCGAGTATGGCAACGGCCGGCACTTCGGCCCCCCCACCCCACGACATGGGGCTCTGATCTCTGTTTTCGTTATGTCAGTCCTCTTTTGGAATTGTCAAGGGGCCGGTAGCCCCCAGTTCTCTACCATCCTCCGTAACTACATCAGTCAGTTCCACCTCGGTTTAGTTGTCTTAGTGGAAACCCGCATTAGTGGCCGTCGAGCGCAAGCAGTCATTAATCAGCTGGGGTTTGATTTCACTTTTCGCGTCGATGCCGATGGTTTCACGGGAGGGATTTGGCTGCTCTGGAAAAAGGAGTTTACCGTTTCTATCGTCCTGGCCCATAAACAACTAGTTCATACTATAATCTAGCACGAATCCCGAGAGTTTGAACTCACGGCTATCTATGCCAGCCCACAGCCGTCTACCCAAAAATTCTTGTGGTCCTTGTTAAGGGAGATAGAACAGTCAGTTACTCGGCCCTGGCTTGTAGGCAGCGACTTTAATGCGAAGCTTACGGCTAGAGATAAAAAAAGGGGGGTCCCAGCACACGGCAGTGGTCTGCCAGGCCTTTACCGCATGGGTCCACGACAGTGGTCTACATGATATAGGTTATATTGGGTCGCGGTTTACCTGGTGACGGGGGACCTTACAAGCTAGACTCGACCGCGTCTTCTGCTCAACGGTCTGGCTAGAACTTTTTCCGCACACGACGAATCGTCATCTTCCCTTTCTTGGGTCTGATCATCGACCTTTGTTAGTTCACTTCTCTCGTCCTTCTCCGCGAGCTAGAGGTCCCACTCCCTTCCGTTTCCAAGCAGCCTGGCTGACTCATGCGGACTTCTCCTCCTTAGTTGCGGACTCTTGGCTCCCCCAAGAGGAGACTTTTGCCCAATCCATCTCTGCCTTCTCTAGCCGCCTCGAGACCTGGAACCACAATGTTTTCGGGAATATCTTCCACCGCCTCGAGACCTGGAACCACAACGTACCCTGCAGTAGTCTGAGGCAGATTCCTTACTAGACTTGGAATCCAAATGTAGTGAGGAGCTGCTACACATGTCCTATGAGGAAGAGATCTACTGGCACCAGAAAGCCCGGTGTGATTGGATAGCCCAGGACGATCGTAACACGCGTTATTATCACACAGTCACTACGACCAAACGGAAGCAGCTTTGGGTAGAGCGTCTATTCGACAACCATGATACGGTAATCACGGACGTGGTCGCATTACGTTCCCTAGTCTGCCAGTTTTTTGTGCAACTCTACACTACTGACCTCAATCCTAAGCCGATCCCTGCACCTTGCCACACTTTCCCTCGACTCACAGCGGAGCAGTTGCATGTCCTCGGTCAACCCTTCCACGAATCGGAGGTTCGCTCAGCGATTTTTGAGATGCACCCGAATAAAGCACCGGGCTTTGATGGGTTCATAGCTTTATTTTTTCAGTCTCAATGGGATACAGTGCGGCCGGAAGTAGTTTCCTTCCTCCAGCGCGTTTTTCGGGACAAAGTGTGGGACCAAGCTATGAACCATACTATTCTCGTCCTCATCCCCAAAGTAGCCTCCTTAAATATATCACCCACTTTAGGCCCATTAGTCTTTGTTCGGTGCTGTACAAGACAATTTCGAAGTTTATTGTCAACTGCCTCAAACCGCACCTAACTCAGTTGGTAGTAAATACTCAATGTAGCTTCATTCTAGGGCGGCAGATCGTTGATAATATCATCATCGCCCAGGAAATCATTCATTCGATGCGGAAGAAAAGGGGAGGACAGGCTACTTTGCCCTCAAAGTGGACTTTGAAAAAGCCTACGACCGCCTCAGCTGGCCTTTCATAAACGACATCCTCCAGGATATAGGGATTCCTGCTCCCTTACTCCGTCTGATTATGAAGCGTATCACTACGATCTCCATGCAAGTGGCGTGGAATGGTCAGCTCTCTGATCCCTTCACCCCGTCCTAAGGGCTCCGCCAAGGCGACCCATTATCTCTATACCTCTTCGTGTTGTGTATGGAACGATTGGCCCACCTCCTCTCCCACGCAGTGGCCCAAAAGCAGTGGAAGCCGTTTAGGTGGACCAAATCCGAGCCTGCCATTTCCCATCTCTTTTTCGCGGATGACTTAGTCCTCTTTGGGGAAGCATCGTTGGCTCAAGTGAATAGTGTCTCGGCGATACTGGACACTTTTTGCACTGCTTCCGGCCAGAAAGTGAACAAGGACAAAACCCGCATTTACTTCTCCCCGAATGTGCCGCCGGATGTGGTCCATCATCTCAGCAATGTGTTACAAATTCCCAGCACCACAAATCTGGGAAAGTATCTAGGCATTCCGTTACTTCATGCGCGGACCACGAGACAGACATATCAGTATATACTTGACAAAGTTCAACAGAGACTAGCAGGGTGGCGGGCTAAGGAATTATCTCTAGCTGGCCGAGTTACCCTTACCCAGTCTGTGGTTGCCACGATTCCCGCTTACACAATGCAAACTGTGCGCTTACCCCATCGACTTTGCGACGAATTAGAAAAGATTATCCGATCCTTTATTTGGGGGAACTGCAATGATAAGAGGCCCATCCACCTCGTTAACTAGGACAAGGTCTGTCGCCCAAAACAGGCTGGGGGCCTTGGCCTTAAAAGTGTCTGCGCTACCAACGATGCCTACCTCACTAAGATGGGGTGGGAACTACTTACCAAACCCTCAACCCTATGGGTTCAGGTCCTCCGTGCTAAATACCGGATTACCGATCACCAAGTTCCTCACACTTTATCCACTTCGGGGACATCGCATCTTTGGCGAGGCATCGCCGCTACATGGGCTTATGTCTGGCAGGGACTCACCTGGACTTTGGGCAATGGACGCAGCGCGAATTTTTGGCTCGAACAAAGGCTTCCTGGCTGGGGTCCATTAATCTGCGCGACTACCAGTACGCCTCCGGATAGTCTACAACGTAAGCTAGTGGCCGAGTATGTGACCAAACATGGTGATTGGAAATGGGAGTCGATCACTCCTTACCTTCCGGGGCCTCTTTTCAGGGCCCTAACGGAGGTCCGACCCCCCTCACCAGCTGAGGATGCCGATACACTCCACTAGAGCCCGGGCCATCATAGGCACTTTACCTTGGATTCCGCTTACGCGTTGATAACTGAGCCAAACACAAAGACCCGCCATCCCATCTGGCGGCTCATATGGAAGTGGCCCGGACCGCAACGGATTCGCTCTTTTTTGTGGCTCACCGCTAATAACAAACTCCTGACGAACCACCAGCGGGTCCTACGCCACGTAGCCCCTTCTAGCAACTGCCCGCACTGCGGAAACGAAGAAACGACGTTGCATGCTATGCGTGATTGTAGACGAGTGAAAAAATTTTGGAACCAATGGACTCCGGTTTCACAACGGGAAGCTTTTTGGCAGGGCACCGTCGAGCAATGACTGATGTATAACCTGACCACCCAACTTTCCTTGCCGGGGTTTGACTGGCCCCTCCTTTTTGGGGTATCCTGTTGGCACCTCTGGCAATGGCGTAATAAGGGTATCTTTGAGGAGGATTTTGCGTGGCCCGCGATGGGGCACCATATCGTCCTCAACTACGTTTCCTGGATCGCCAAGGCCCAAGCAGTCCAAGGTTGTGTCACTCGGCCCCACGGTCTGCCTATAGGGTCAATGGTCAGCTGGACTCCTCCTCCAGCGGGCTGGATCAAGGTCAATACAGATGGCTCAGCTCCTGTGGGCTCCCCTGCCAGTACCGCTGGGGGGCTGTGTCGAGACAGCCATGGTAACTGGTGTGGGGGCTTTCTTAGCAATTTTGGAGCTTGTTCATCCCTAGAAGCCGAACTACACGGGGTCCGAGCCGGGCTTACCATGGCCTGGGAGCTTGGCTATCGGAAGCTCATTCTAGTAGTCGACTCGCTCCAGGTCATCAACATTCTTTCCTCCTCCGGACGTCTGCTAACTGAGGCTTTTGTCTTACTGTAGGATATCTGTGCGCTGATGGATCGCGATTGGGAGGTGCATTTCCAACATGTGTACCGGGAAGGTAATCACACTGCGGATAGACTGGCAGCTGAAGCCCTGTATGTCCCACCAGGCGTGCACGTCCTTACCGACCCTCCGCCTAACTCGGTGGCCTTTTTGCAGCAAGATCGCCACAGCTATTTGTACCGTCGGGGCTTAGCGCTTGACTGAATCTCCTTCAATTTTTTTGTTCCCTTTTTCCTTGTATACAAAAAAAAAAAGCAGAATAAGCGAAGCTGCTAGACTAATCAAGTCTCTTAAGTTACAGGAATCTAATTAATTCTTACTACGACTTTGAAGCAACTTCTCTGGCGGATGAAAAATAGAAATTTGTCACTTGTATTTTATCTCCAGGGGGTCTTAGCTGATTAGATACGGCAAGATTTTGTATATGAACTTAATTTGGGTTAAAATGTTACCCTTAGCTTTGTGACATAATTATTTTAAGGTATTCCTTATTTTATACATATTTAATTGTATATAATAAAGTTTATAGGATAAATGTACATTTCAAATAAAATTATGATGAAATCATAATTATAAGATTCATATTGTATTTATGTGTTATCCTTAAATTATTTCTGGTCATTGTTCTATTAATATTTGACATTAATAAATAGTGAAAAAAATATTGCTCATTATGTTTCTTCCTAATGAAAGAAGTAGTCGATCAGATAGACTAAAATTATGTAGATACTTAAACAAAAGTATGAGTGTTTGTTAAAGAACAATTTCACTAACTGATCCCATATAAGAATTCTATTTGGAACATTACTTATATGTCTATGAAAATTTTTATTGTGATAATTGTATAAACAATCATTTGACTAGAGATCTCCAAAGTATTTTGTATAAGAATGGTAATGTTTTGATATCATTTATAACCTATTCTAAGGGTAACTAAATCGATAGTTATTGGTTATAACATGAAATATATAGAGATAATTGAATGATCAATATATGATTCATCATCCAAAAGTGATTAGGGAGAATATTTTTTTATTCTCGATTAATAGTGATTCGAGCAATTCTAGGCCAAGGTTAAATGACACTTTGAAAATAGTTTTCAAATGTCATTATTTAAATCAATTACTAATGGTAGAGAATTGATATGATTAGACTCAAATATGGTAGATATTAATTCTAAGTCTATGTCTAATTGAAATATTAAATGATGAAAGAATTGAATTAAATGAACAAATTATACACGGAAATGTTAGTCAAAATTACTTGATATTCTTAAATATTTGAGTGGTTATGATACGTTGGTAAACATCAAGCTTGATATATAAATATAAATTACTTGATTAGAGAATTAAAGATGAATTAGAGGAGTTTAATTTATCTAATCCTAAATATGATTTAGGGTTACTATTTATATCCATTGTCATCATATTTAAGAACTCATTTAATCACGCATAAATAAAAAGAATAGAGAGAAAAAGGTGTTTTAATCAAATTAGACTTTATTATAAAGTTTGAGAAATTTTGGATTAAATATGAAATATTTAATAAATAAGGACCAATACCAGATTCTAAAACTTATTTGGGCTTAATTGGTATTTAATTATAGTTAATCGTAATTATGATAAATAATTAATTGACTATATTTATATACTCATATTTAGTGTGTTTTACTTATTATTTAATAGTTTTATAGTATTTTTGGTACTTATTTCACTTCAAGTGTGTTTGTAGGTGATAATTGTCTTCATAGACCAAGAGGAGATGTACTCTAACAAAATTGTGGCATGGAATGAAAGAGTTAGAGCAATTATAGACGTACACGATTGTGTATAGTGATCATGAATGTCACTTTAAACATCTGGAGCTTTATCGACGTAACTCTTGTCTATGTGGAAGTGATCATGTGAGTTTTTGTGACCATGTAAAGTTACAATTTGAGGTATTTTTGGAGATACACAGTTACCTACATGGGTGTGTAAGTGACCGTGTATATTCTAGAAACTCTAGTTTTTACTATAAAAGAATATTATTGAAAGTTAAAAAGAGGGGAGGCAGATTAGAAGCATTTTTGAGTAATAAAAAACACAAAGAAGAGGCAATTGTGAACAAAGAAAGAGGAAAATATGAAGATTAGGTCACAAGATCCAACAGAAAGCATCCTTCCATCCAAATTGCAAGAAGATTCATCAAAGACAAAAGAACGATTTAGAATATAAGTTCTTTTATTTCTATTTATTCTTCTAAATATTTGTTATTAGATTTGCTTTCTATGCATAGGAATTAAATTGTATTTGCTGTGATATTTAAAATTTTCCCTTTGTTCAATGTTAAAGGAAATCAACATAGTAAGAACCTTAATAATGAGCTAGAACAGATAGGGAAATAGGGAGTCTCCTTGCCTCAATTTTGTAGCTCCGTTGAATTTTAGTTTGGTTCTCCATTTAAGAGTATGTAATATAAAATGGTGGAGATGCTTTGTTGAGTCCATTCTATGAAAAGAAGATGGTAGCCTAACACCTCAAGATTGAGTCAAAAAGCTTCATAAAAATTATTATATAGCAACTTTTAATTGAGTTATTTTATGATAGCTCTTAAAAAATTCATCACCTAGTAGAATATTCTCCTTAATATTTTTCCCATTTATAATGCACTTCTGGATTAATAAATTTTTCATTACTATTTTCAACACTAAAGTTGGCATCTTAGGGATAATTTTTTAGATTAGTTTGGTTGACAAAAATCTTGTTCACTATCTTAGAATTTTCCTTACGGAAAAGAATTCTAAATAATTTTTGCAACCATATCACTCACTATTCTCCATGATTTATAAAAGAAAAGTGCATTTAAATTGTCTAGATATGGCACGTTGAATAGGGGATTGTCAATCTTTGATCTAATGAATGGTTTGATAAAGAGATCCACCTATCTTATTGAAATAGAATGAGGGACGAATTCTCTAAATACTTGCACACACAAAAATTTATTAGCAGAGTCACCTAGTGTGTCATTGAATTATTTAAAGGCCAATCATTTGAGATCTTCTTCTTTCCAACAAGTCTTTACTGGGGTTAATTAGGAAGCACATCGTATTTTGGTTTTTCTACCAAAATTGCATTATAGAAAAACTTCAATTTGCTATTTGCCTCCTTAAGCCATTATATTTGTGATTTATGTTTTATAAGGGAATATATGTTTCTAGAGCTTGGATAAGTTATAGTTGTGGAAATTCTTTCTTAAGTCTTAAGAGATTCACCACTTGTAATATGATATAGCTTGTATTCCTATTAACATTGTTGCCTCGTATCCTGTGATTTTAAGTAAATAATTTTTGAATATAAAGAAAGATCTAATCAGGGATCTA
The DNA here is from genome assembly GCA_027563595.1 of Erythroxylum suave. NCBI lineage: Eukaryota > Viridiplantae > Streptophyta > Magnoliopsida > Malpighiales > Erythroxylaceae > Erythroxylum > Erythroxylum suave. The sequence continues at coordinate 2,792,861 of JAOSBN010000007.1, read as the reverse complement.
ATAGATAGGTTAGGGAACTTAATGGGAGAATGGTAAGAGTAAAAAGTGTCGCCAAAATGATCTAAGTTTAAGGGAAAAGAGGACATTCATTTAGAGTTAGCCAGTGCTTTATATAATTTTTTTTCCTAATAAGTCAATCCTTATTTCACTTATTACTCTATATAAAGAAATGTCCCTAAAATCTTAGGTTAGTGACATCAATAAGATTTTAGCAAGTTTATGTCATTACTTGAGTTCCTATGATCTAGCTTTCTTGGCTTACACTTTATTTAAGAATAAAATGTTAATGAAGTTACTTGGAATTAACCAAGGGTTCAAGTTAGTATAGTGTATCTATTTAAGGGGAAGTTGTTACATGGCTTGTTTATAAACTTAGAGAAAGTTTGTGTATAAAATATGTTATGAGGGTAAGATGAATTCTCATAAACTCAAATAACACTATTGATTAAGTTATAGGTTCGACTATGATCTTAACTCATATTTCTTTTCCAAAGATTTCTAATGGAGTTTTAAGCTTAAGGCTATGAAATCTTGACACGAATCTTAAAAAAGTATTCTTGAATTTCTTAGTGATTTCATCTTTAAAAATTAATAGATAAGTCTTCCTTTCCTAATTCCTTATTTCGATTTTTGGTATTAATTTTAGTATTTCTTTAATCAATTTCATTTTGCTTCCCAAATTTTTTCTCTATAAAAGCTAATAAAAGTTTCCCATGTAAGATTTAACTAAAGAAAGACTAATTAATCAAAAAAATAATTTAAAGTAATCATTATGCTTTAACCTCCTGCTTTATCTTTCACAACCCTTTTATGATAATAATTATATTGTGACGTATAAATTGTTTATAATACTTTATTATAGATCTAATAATTATGTATCACATATTTTTAAGATTTATGCTAGGAAAAACTCATTAGCGCTTCATTTTAAGAGGATTACAATCTAAATGATAGTTTCTTTTAAACTAATCTGGTAATAAGCTCAATTGATAATTAATTTATGATGCATGAGCCAATAAGAGGAATAAGAAAAAGTGAGCGATCACATTTCAAAAGAATGAAATAATCGTAGTATATAATGGTAAATAAATAAAATGAAAAGCTCAAATTCCAGCTTATATTTAAGTTTAAATAATCCAAATCAATTAGTCCAAGCCATGATTATACGAAACTTCAAAGCTTAAGGTCAAGCCTTAAGTTTTAAGTCACTAATTTTATACTTTTTCACTTATAAATCAATTTCAAAATTCACTTAAAACCTTAGGAACTAAGTTACAAAGCTTATGCATCCATTGTTTCTTTTCTTATTTTTAAAAACCTTATATTCATTTTAAGAATTTATTTTTTAAATTTCAAGCCTTAGACTTAGGTTTAGTTATATTAGGTTCATTTCAATCCTTATGATAACACTTTAGGCATTTGCTCCATTTCGAAGCCCTTAGATCCATTTTAGGTATTCCTAGTATTCAATTATATTTGTTATTTTCAATTCTTCATTTTGATTTTTTAATTAAATAATGCATACATGTAGTGAATTTAATTCGAACTCTACAAATTTGCAAAACCTTTCGAGATTTGGATAACCTCTTATATAGATAAAATAAGGTACATAACAACTTCTATATTTTACAAATTGGCCATCTAATTCTTTTGTTTGTTAGGACGTACTCCTAATATCTTTCTTTAGAATTTTTCTCTATCTTCCTTACTAAGTGGTGACCAATACATCAACTAATGTTATAATAAACTCTTGAAATATCAAATTTAATAACTTTAACTTATATTGGTCGATCACTAACGTATATAGGTCTACTAATCCCCCAAAAAATAATATTTTAATAGCTTTAAATGCTCAAACTCAATTTTTTTTAATATAAATTATGATTTAAGTACTTCCTAAAATGTTACTTAAATAGTGTTTAGAAAATCAAATACTTTTCTATCAAAACCAAAAGCTTCAATGTCTCTTAATAGGTGAAAAGATTTATACAATAAAGTGATATGAAATGTTTTTGCATAGTGAGTCTTTTAGAACATCAATAGACTAAATGAGACTACAATTAACATTACAAATCAAAGACTGACCTTGGTGTTCCTTTTTTTTCTTTTTTTATCTTAACTTGGTCCCCACTTTGTGAGCCATAAACTTTACCTTTCATTTTATCAAGTTCATGAACTATCTTCTTGAGTTTATGATTATATCTCGCTCTCTTGTTCCTTCTCATCAAAATAATAAATCCATACTTATGTTTTGTTATTACTAAAATATCAATTAATTGAGTAACTAGTCTTTTAAAACCTTAACAATTTAGTTCAAGAGGTTATTTTTCATGAGGTAGGATGTCCATCTATTAGCCATATTAGCAAAAACTAATATTGTGAACTAAATTTTTTTAAGGTTTTAAAAAGTTGATCACTCAATTAAAAATTATAAAAGCTTGGGCACTGAATTGAAAAATCTCAAAAGGATGAGCAATTTAAAATTGATTATCTTTTTTTAATACAAAGTGTCCTTTCTTACTATATCATTCCTTTAATATTTATTTTAAAGTCTTTTATTTTTTCTAAAATATTTTGGTTTCTCATTTCTTTATCTTGATTAAAAAAAGGAGGAGAAAAATTTCGGTCATAATTTCATTTTTAAGGATTATAAATTATTTCACAATTCTTTTTTTCGAAAATTTTATTTCACAATTCTTATATTGCATTATATTTTCTACTTTATATTGATTAACCCCTTTCTAGTTTCATTTTACTAAAAGTTTGCCATTATACATAAAACCAGTATGGAGGAGCTATCCATTAGAAAAAGTGGGAATTGGAGGTTCTAGATTTCCTAAAATATAGAGTTAGAAAATGTGATTAGATCTGTATCGAGGAAGAACTAGAGGAGGCATAAAAATATGTCTGATTGGTATAAATTTCTTTATTTTTTATTTTTATTTTGTAAATCCTTATACTTCAATAGACAATAAACAACAAAAGATTGTAACTAAAGACTAATTTTATTTAATGACAATTATGAATTAAATTTGCTCGAGTAGTTAATTATCCTAAAATATATTATTTTTATTACCATTTTTCTTCCCAAGCATGCAAATGGCAATAACCACTTGTGTTCTTTTATAAAAGTGATTAGATGAGACTCACCAGAGATATTCAACACCATAATGCATAACGGTATGAAAACACAAATATACCCCACCGTAATTCTTAGGCACCTCTTCCCTTTATAATCCATTATAAGTGTTATTTTCCTTACTTGTTTAGTCCAAGACATGATGTTGTATACATATTTTGGGTCATTTATTAATTATTACGAATGTTTTGATGCTTTAATCATGAATGTTAGATGTTGCTTTATTGGATAAATGACATATTGAATGCATGCTTTACTTTTGATAAATGATGTTAAAATCATAGCACAATCTTGATATAGTCAAAAGATCACGAGTCTTCTTCTGAGCTAAAATCTTGTAATCATGTTGACATAATGAGACTATGTTTTTTTTGAAGGTTTATTAATATAATGAAATAGAATATAATATTATTTTGTTATTTGGGAGGAGAGTTTATAATTGAATAAAATAGAATGTGATAAAAGATGAGGGTTTCATATTATATCTCATTTTATCTTAAACAGTAAAAATAATAAACTTTCGATTTAGGAGGTTTATGATGGAATATAAAATGATAAATAACTTTTCACTATATTATATTATAAATCATTATTTCAAACAACATTTCATTATATTATATTATAAACTCTTTCATTAAACAATAATTTTCTAATATTACATCTATTTATATTATATTTCATTATAAATCATTCTATTGATATATAATGAGATTGTACCAATAATGATTGAGTTATAATAAAGTTACATTTGATTGGACATAAATTTTTTAATAGAATATAATGCAATAAAATGATTTATATTATCCTTTTCTTCAATTCATATATTGTCTCCTCAATCTACAGCTATTTGGTGAGGATGAGTCTTAGGAAATTACTTCTTTGTAATTACTTGCATTGTAACATTTTCCGGATTAAGCTGAGTCCGTTGACTTGTTCTACGGACACTTGGCATAAAAGTTGGCTTGTTTCTCCTTACACTTAAAAACGACAATAATGACGGAGCATAACATGACAACTACAGTCAACCCACTCTTTTTTGATATGTGTGAGACATACCATACGGACGGCTGTCCTGAAGATGATGTCATGGATCCAAGAACAAACCAAACGAAAGAAACTGCCATGACGTAGTCAATCTCGTAATTAAACTGCGAAACCAAGGACTATCTCAAACGCCGTTTCTGCTTTTCCCTTTACGTTGCGTTGCAGAGGGAAAGCTCCCGCACTTCAAGTAATAGCGGCTCAGACACTACAGTCTTCATCGGTTGAGGTCCACTTCCACTGGTAAAAGACTGATTCCAAGTGATCACCAAGGCACCTTATAGACAGACACCCTTTTTTGCTAGTGCCCATTAGAGCATCTTCTGCTATGGCGTTTTGCAAGGCGATGGCATTGGGATCGATGAGGCAGAGCAGCAGTCGCACAGCCTCAGCAGTGGCGGGAGTGAGATTCATGTCTTCTTGGTGGAAGAGCGTCCAGCCTGCTGCCAAAGATCCAATTCTCGGCGTCACCGAAGCTTTTCTCGCTGATCCTAGCCTTGACAAAGTTAATGTTGGAGTTGTGAGTTATAACCCTTATTCGTTTTCTCTTGCCGTTTTATTTTGTGGGCTGTGTAAAGTTTTCATCTTTTTAAGGCACTCGTCGTGGATGGATTATGCAACTATGTGTTTTATGTATTCTGTCTCTCTCTTACTGTTTCATTAATTGGGATGTGGAAAAGTTTATTCTTTTCCTTTTCTATTCGTATGAGTTAAAATAGATGATTCCCAAATTCACGATTTGTGATTTTCTTCCTTTGGTGATTTATAATCATAGGGAGCTTATCGAGACGATAATGGGAAGCCAGTGGTTCTTGAATGCGTTAGAGAAGCAGAGCGGAGAATTGCTGGAAATTTAAATATGTAAGTGAAAGTTATTAAGATTGTCAGGACTGTTTTTTTGTTGGTAATATTTGTTTTTTGTTTAAAAATTTCTCTGAATTTATGTATCAGATTCCTTCTGGGACAAAAAGTCCTTTCCATTTCCATTTGAGTACGTGCTTTACTGTATGCTTTCCTTTGTATTCAGTAATGATGCCTTTGTCTAGTTGCTAGAGTTGTAAAAACTTGCTTCAGATTCTGCAATGCTATTTCTGGATTCAAGGTTGTTTTGCTTTTCAAAAAACTTGATTGGAATGAGAAAAATGCTTTGCTGGATGCTTTCTTCTTTGTCCTGTTTTTTAAGGGTATGCCATTAAAACAACTTTACGGTTGAGCTTAAAAGATGCAAAGAAGTTTCAAAAAGCTAGTCAGTGAGCTTAGAATTTAACCTGGAGTTTAATGTTAATGAAAGTGGATCTTAGTTTTCTTTTTCTTCTTTTCCTTTTCTTTCCCCCCTAAATGAAGTGTGTACTCTGATTATGTCCTAGGCTTGAACTATCACTATGTTCTGGTCCAGTAAAATCCAAAGTTTGTCATCTCAAGGATGGTATACACTGCAGATTTCTTCCCTTGATCACTTCCCATCATGTCACTTCTTGTCAATGGACGTGCTAGTTCACCTTTATATATTTAAGGAGCTGATTCCCGCATTGCCTGACACATATTGGTTTTCCTTTTATTGTTTTATGGGATCACAGCTTTTGTGTACAAATTTTCTCGAACTCTTGTCTTGATCATGATTTTTTTATATGACCCTTTTTGTGCAGGGAGTACCTTCCTATGGGAGGGAGTGTGAAAATGGTGGAAGAAACACTAAAGCTGGCCTATGGAGAGAATTCGGAATTTATTAGAGATAAAAAGATAGCAGCAGTGCAAGCTCTTTCAGGGACTGGTGCATGTCGACTGTTTGCAGACTTTCAAAAGCGCTTTCTTCCTGATTCACAAATCTACATACCCGTCCCAACATGGTCTAAGTGAGAAATTTTCTACTTCTCATTCCTTATGATTTTTATAGTATCTTTTTTTACCTAATTATTGACGGTGGAATCAGATTCCGTTTGAAGTAAGAAAATTGCTTTTTCCTATTATATTTTAACTCCACTGGACTCCTAATGTGAGGTTTTGACAGCCATCATAACATCTGGAGGGATGCCCATGTTGCTCAAAAAACTTACCACTACTATAAACCAGAGTCAAGGGGTTTAGATTTTGCAGGACTCATGGATGACGTTAAGGTGTGTAGCTCACAAATGCATTTTCATTCTAGGTTTTACTTGTCACTTCATTCTAGTCACAGGTAGTTTGGTGCAATCCTTTCCTTATTGTTGTCCTATTGCTACGGTTCTTCTTTTTTTTTTTTTTCCCTCTTTTTCTCTGAGTGATAAGAATAAAACATTCTTGCAGAATGCACCGAATGGATCATTCTTTCTACTTCATGCATGTGCTCATAATCCTACTGGAGTTGATCCAACAGAGGAACAGTGGAAAGAGATATCATACCAATTCAAGGTCGAAACCTTTTCCTTTTCTTGAAAATCAATACTTATATAAATAATTAGAGAGTCTATGAGGCCTTTTTGATTTCAATTTCACTTGTAACAGTATAATTCTTTCAGGATAAAGGTCACTTTGCCTTTTTTGATATGGCATATCAAGGCTTTGCTAGTGGTGATCCAGAGAGGGATGCAAAGGCCATTAGGATCTTTCTGGAGGACGGTCATCAAATCGGCATTGCCCAATCATATGCGAAGAATATGGGCCTCTATGGGCAGAGGGTAGGATGCCTGAGGTATGTTTCCATAAAGAAGTCTTGTAAAACTGTAGATTGCGCATCCGTACAACTTTCATCAAATGGACCTTTTCCTCATTTCTTTTATTTCTCAGGGATAGATACTTTTTTCCTCTTGTCTTAGTCTAAGGAAAAAAGATGGCATTAGTTTGGAAATGCTTCACCAGTTATAGGTTAATTCCTTTTCAAGCAACCCACCCAACATGTTCTACAACTCTGGCTTAGTAATCAACTTAATTAGACGTTTTGATAAGAATAGCTGTTGGTACCTATCTGACTTTATCTTCTGAACAGAGGCATTGATTTCCTTGATCATTTTAAATCGAATGTTTCAGTGTGTTATTGTGTCATGATTCTACTATTTTCTGGCATCTATCACAGGCTAAATTGATATGCTGGTATAGGGTTTTTCAGTTGTGTAATTTGTTGGTTAGATCTTGATTATCAGTTGTGAGGTGATACACAAGGAAAATGAAAAATGCTGTTAATTTTTTAACTGCATGAAGCTTAAGGTGATCACTATTTCTTGACCTTTTTGGTAATATGAATGAAGATACCTATTTGCTGGACCTCATGAGAACCAAAGCATCGAAATTTTTTTGTTGATTTAGAAGCAAAGGGCATCTCTTATCTTTCAATTTTATTCCTGTTTCAGTGTGGTTTGTGAAGATGAAAAACAGGCTATAGCTGTTAAAAGTCAGTTGCAGCAGCTTGCAAGACCTATGTACAGCAATCCCCCAGTTCATGGTGCACTCATAGTTTCATCTATCCTTGGAGATCCAGAGTTGAAGCAGTTGTGGCTCAAGGAAGTGAAGGTAAATTTAGATCCTTGGAGCTTGTATCTTGGGTGGATTTTGTTTGTTCCCTAAATTCATAAAATATTTGCTCTTACAAGTCTGAACAAATGGTAAACTTGAAAAATATTTAAAAGTATATCGTATTGATAATTCCGACTGTTCCAACATGTAAGAACTCAAACTAAAACGGGACTAAATAAGCAGCAGAAGCAAGCCAGGGGAATCACAAGTAGCGTTTACCAGCCCTTCACTGTCGTGGTCTTTATCTTAAAACAAGTCTAGCAGGGATGAGTTTTCAGGTTTTCTGCACTTAAGAGTCCTTGGGCCGCTACTCAGCTTTGCCCAAGAGTCTCAATACTTCAAAAGCACTAGTCACTTTTATCACTATAGTTTATGATGGATGCCAGATGGGTTATATTTTTTTCAAAGAGTTCATCATCAAAGTGAATAAGGTTTCTTTCCTGCATGGGATTTACTGAATTATCTTTCCTGTAGCATTCCACTCTATCCAAGTTAATGATACAATGAGGCCTCCATAAAATGTTGACTCTGTTTTTACTTGCTGGAAAATGCCTACTAAATATCAAGGAGAAGATGATTAAAAAAGTAATCAACTTTTAGCTGTTCACCATGACCTCACGTTTCATCCTGTTACTCATAATAGCAGCATTAGCCATATGCTGAAGGGTTGAAAAGGTTTGGGCAGAAAAAAAGAAGGTAAAACAAAAAGCCTCACTGTTTGAACCTTAAACTTCTATATCGGTCTGAAGTGGTAGTGCCCTGCGCATCTAGCAATATGCTACTTGAAAAGGTTTAGGAGATATGCAATTAAATAAATAAGGAAATTGAGAGAACTTTCAATAATTTTTGTATTTATGATGCTATTTGTCTTTATATTATTCATCAGGTAATGGCTGACCGCATCATTGGGATGCGAACTGCTCTTCGAGAAAACCTTGAGAAATTGGGGTCACCCCTATCTTGGAAGCACATTACTGATCAGGTTCTGGAGGCTTGCTAGACTCAAAATTTAATCGTATTGCTTGTTATGGTTTGATCTCCTGCTTGCATCCTTGATTTTTATTTTTGACAATCATGTTACTGGTTGTTGTGACAGATTGGCATGTTCTGTTATAGTGGGATGACACCTGAACAAGTTGATCGATTGACAAATGAATTTCATATTTATATGACTCGCAATGGCCGAATAAGGTATGAATCTGATCATGAATTTTTAAGTGCTGCTTGTTTGTTTGCAAATTCAACCTCCTAATTCGTTGATGAAAAGTGCAGTATGGCTGGCGTGACTACAGGCAATGTTGGATACTTGGCAAGAGCTATTCATGAGGTCACAAAATAAATCGGCATAAGCTGATCGCGGAAATAGGCCTTAGATACATGGTGAGGAAAAACTGAAATGAAATTGATTTTTCATTCTCCTTCCCATTACTTGGATATTAGAAAAGGCGTAATAAAGTGGTAACATGATTGGTCCTCCACTGCTCCTTAAATTTATGGGGATTTTGCAAAAGAGTATGGTGGAGAATATTTATAATAATTAACGATTAGTAGGAGAATATTGATATATGTTCTTTTGAACTATACTTCTGTTTTCCTAATGTATTTTGCAGAATATTTCATTTTAAACGTGAAGCTGTGTTTCTGGTTATAAAGAAGAAGTATGAAAGTACGCTGCAGATTATGCAAATAAATTCAATTTGTCTCCTATATACTGTATTATTCCCATGCAAACTATGCATGCAATTACACTTATTTTAAGATAGATGATCCATGGCATTAGAAATGGCTATGCCATTTATATATTTGTGGATTTTTAGAAAACCACCAGGGAAGTGGTCAAGAGTAACCAGAGAAGGGAGAAGTTAACTTACTACCTAGCTCCAAGTTTGAAGGAATTATTTCTCCATTTTTGGAGATCTTGCAAGCAGGAGCTGCTGCTTGATCCTCGTTGGATTTTCATTTCTGATAGAAGACCTTCATTCTCCTAGATGCACCTTTGGACTTCATTCAAATGGAGCAGGTTAAGGTTGGAGAAAACGTTATTTATTACGGGTGATTCCTTTATCTCTTAAGTTTTCAAGTGAGGTTAACTTAATGAGTATTATGGAGTCAGGTGTATGGCAAGTGACCTGTAAGCCTTTGCTTTTGCATAAATAATGTACTGGATTGGCATTAGACACCAGCAGAATATAGGTGGTACTTCACATTTATAATATTCCATTGGGATATTTTATTGATGGGTTGAGCTATTTAGCTAGTTCTGTAGGTAGACTTTTGTATCTAGATTAACAAATAATCACGTTTGAGAGGATTAGATATAGGATGAATACAAGTGCAAAGCTTCCTGAAATTCTCCCTATCAAGAGTCTCTCGGAAGATGGAGATCTAATTAACTCCAGATTGTCCTTATCTATTTATGAAAGCCTTTCAACTAGACTAAGCCTTGGAAGCCAATGAGGAGAACCTTTAAATCAAGGCCATACTTTGAACTGATGGGACTTTAAGAGGGACTCCAAGAGGAAGCTTATGACCTAAAAGAGCTGGAGCTCAACATTGAGCAATACTAGGAAGCATTTAGCGAAGACTTGCAGGAAGTAGAAGGTTGGAGGTTACCTTTGTGAGTGAAAGGCAAGGAGTCACTTCTCTCTCCTCTCAAAAGATTTTAATGCAACCAAATGAGCTGGAATAATGCCAATACATGCCCAAGACCTTAATGCAAATGGTTATGATAGGATGGAAAAGACTACGCAGGTGGTTTTTTTAACTTCCCTTTGCTCATCAAAGTATTCATGCTTTGATTCTAGATGAAAAGGGTTATACTCTGGTTTCCTCCTCGTCTCCTTGAAGGACTCTGAACAAAATCAAGCACGAGCAAACAGCTATTAGTGGATCATCAATTAAATAGCCAAATATCCTTCTTAGCCTATAATGTAAAAGGACTTCAACAATCCTCTTAAATAACAGATTGTTAGAGACTTGATCTAAAGGAGAATATGAGCTTTTTGGGCAATAATTTAAGCTACATCTTTAACCATGCTCACCATTTCAATAGGGGAACTATGGTAGCCTTTAACCCATCACTTATCGAGATCTACAACATGTTTATGTAAAGATCAAATGATTCATATATCATGCTGCTTGACTTGGTCTTTGATCCCTTTCTATGTCTCCATTATCTATACTGCTAACCTGTCTTTCTAGAGAATGCATTTATGGAATCATTTGAAGCATACTCATATTGGCATTTAGAGTTCCTATTTGATGGCAGGAAATATGATTTGTGTACTAAACATGTTTAAAACTAAAGGAAGGAGAGTAGTTCAAAAGAGCATCAAAGGGGAGCTTGGTCTAGTTATTAGTCAAAATAGAGTTGTGGATCTCAATTTTATAAGGAAAACTTTACACTTTGAAGTAACAAGCAACATGATGATTGATTTATCAAGAAAAAACTTGATAAAGCTTTTGTGAAGAGTGCTTGGCTAAGTCAATTTCCGAGGAGCTTTTTATGTTTTGGCCCTCCATTATGTTCAAATCAATCCATAATTGAGGTACTTCATGTCTGCTCCCCTCCTACCATTGAAGCACCTATTAGATTTTACAATTACATTATCAATGTTTATATATTTGAAGGAGCCATTAGGGATGGTAAATTAATGAATAGATATAAAAGACTCTTAATAAGAGCCTTTACCCAGACACTAAAGCTAAGGTTAAGGCTTTTAACGAGTCCCTCAGGTTTATACAAAATGAATGCTATAAGGTCCCCTCTAATTTAATTATGAGAAGTTAAGACCTTTGAGCCTTGAATAGGTATTCTTAGGCACTAAGTATTCGTAACTCTTTGCTGAAGAAAAAGTTTAGGATCCTCTAGCTGAGGGATGGTGGCAATAACACAAAATTCTTCTAAAATTCTATTTTGGCTCGAAGGGATTGAAATAAATTGATTCTTCAGGTAATGGAAATGGGAATTTTGACAGTGATCACTTTATGCTCTAAATAATTACATTTAATCATTTCAAGTCCTTGGTTAGAGAATACTCCCCGTGTGTAGCTTCTATTTAGGAAATAAGGAACTTCATTTGCTCTAGCTTGGATCAGGTAATGCTAGACAGTCTTACTAGACAATTTGCACATTTGGATATTAAATTTACTCTCTATAGCCTCACTCATAATAAATCACATGACCTGATGGCCTCAATGCCTCCTTTTTCCAAATTTCATAAGCTTTAGTTAGGTTATGGTGGAATCCTAATAAATCACCAACACTTGATGACTTTAATGTCTTTTTTTTTTCTTTCTAAAATTCACTGGGGATATAGTGGTGGAAGTAGTCGAGGAATTCTTTAAGAGTAATAAAACACTTAAAGAAATTAATAAAACTCGTATTTGCCTCGTCCATGAAAAGAGGAATCATAGTTCCCTGTATTATTTTTGTCCAATTTCCTATTGTAATATTGCATATAAGGTCATTTTCAAACTATTGGCCTTGAGATTAAAAGATACAGAGAAGCCTCTTATTAATTCTTGTCAAGGTGATTTTATATATGAAAGGAATATAGTAGACAACATTCTCCTTACTTAGGAGCTATTCGAGGATTACAATGCTAAAAATTCAATTAGAAGTTGTTTAACGGAAGTAGATTTCTTCAAAGAATTTGATATATTATATTAAAAGTTCATCATTAACAATTTATATACATTTGGATTAAGTAAATTTAGGCTTGTATATTTACCACCATCTTCAGCTGCATAGTCAATGGTGAACCCCACTTTGTTATTTAATGGAATTGAAGGCATAAGGTAGGGGGATCTCTTCTCTCCCTATTTGTTCACTATAGCCATTAAAGTCTTTACTAGGGTAATAGCACACAATATAGAGATTTGATTCATTCAAGTTTCATTTAAATGCCAACAATTCAAAATTTTCAGTTTGGCATTTATTGATGACTTATTGCTACTATGTGAAGCTAATCTTAGCTCACTTTTAACTACTAGTGGATTCTTTTATCTCTTTCTCCAAAATGTATGGTTTGAGAATTAATACAAATAAGAGTATATTATATACTTCAACATGTGTGTAAAATGCTTCTATTTTAGGCTCCATTTTAGGTCTCCAAATTTAACATACCCTATTTAGATATCTGAAACTTCTTTTATCAACCAAGAAACTTGTGTATGCAGATTGCCTTCACCTTCTGGAAACTATAAGAAATAGAGTTGCTTCTTGGTATAACTAATTCTTCTTACATGCAAAAAGGCTCCAAATTGTTGCCTTAGTCTTTTTGAACATCCATATTTATTGGAGTTCTAGATTAATAAAAAAAGAAGGAGAAACTGATAAAAATTACTTGTGAACAAGAGATGTAAATAACTTTAAGGTCTCATTTGGTAACTAGAAATCAAGGAATTGGAATAAAATGATAGGAATGGAATTGGAAAATGAGAATCGAAATAGGAATGAAATTATTGATTATGCATGCTTGATATAGTATTAAACAAAGTTAATAGTTATGTTAATATCTGGTATTAAATATTAAAAATGATAATGAGAAAATATTTTACTCATATTTAGTTATTATATAATTTTTTTGTACATAATTAATCAAAATATTTTATATTTTATAAATAACTAATAATTTTTTTGATTTATAAAATTATTAATTTTTAAATAATTATGAATGATTTTATAATAAGAATAAAAATATCAATAAAAAAAATAAAATAATTATTGAATAAATTAATATAAATGACTGTAATAAGTGATTTTGATGATAATATTCTGATAAGAATCAATATCTTGATAATATTATAATAATATCTTTTATCTCTTATTCCCGATTTTTGTTCCAACTTACACTCGCACTACCTCTAGGAATAAAAGTCCAAGATTTTTAGGATTTATTACATTTTTATCATTCATTTTCTCATCTATTATCAGTAAGCAAACCTCTAAAAGTTAGGAAATAAAGGTTGCATTCCTATTTTCACCTCTTTGTTACTAGTTACTAAAAAAGACCTAAGGGATTTATAGTCAAGTGGTCATTTTTTTGGTCATTGCAAGTAGGAAGGGGGACTAGGATTGGTCTTTATCAAAGTAATGAAACAAATGCTACACGCAAAAAGAATATAAATCTATTCAATGACAAGGAGGAAATATGGGTTAATTAGACACATGTTGGACCCCGTTTTCGGAGTCCAACTCTTGATCCTTATCGATTCGTCTTCTTGCTCTGATACCAAAAATGTTAGCCTTGGTCCCCGTACGTAATTCATGGCGATTATGCGTCACCATTTAGGAATTTAATTGCAATAATAATAATAATTGGGAACATTTCAATCAAATAAATTATAACCTTAGGTTTAATTAAAAATATGGACACGGAAGATTCGTGGTGAGATCGTAAAACAATTTCGGACATATAATTTGATTATTCAAAAACTAACTGATTTAATAACTACAATTAATTATAAAAAAAATTAATGGAAATTAGATAATAAATATATCAACTAAACTAATTTCATAGGAAATGTAAAAATAATGCTCATC
>JAOSBN010000007.1:2759641-2778548 GCA_027563595.1 Erythroxylum suave | reverse complement strand
TCAATTTAATTAAGTTAGACTTAATTATAAAGTTTGAGAAACTTTAGGGATCAAATATGAGATATTTGATTTTATTATAATTAAATTAATTATAATTATAATTATAATTTGATTTTAATTATAATTAAAGAGATTTAATTTTAATAAAAAGACTTATGATTTTTCTATTTAAACTGGAAAAACTTTTAGAGGCTAGCACTTTTTGTCTTTTTCCTCTCAAAGCAGTTTGAGAATTGCTCTGTGGATACCATCTGAGGTTGGACACTTGAACAGCATGTGATTGATCAATCAGAAAAAGTTTTCAAGATTTTTCAACAGGAAAGCGAATAAGGTACGATTTCTAAATCGTTTTATGTTTTAATCAAGTTTATACAATTATCAGGATCTGCTTAGAATGCATAAAATTTTATTTTCCGCTACACCCATGATTCAATCACGGTTAGATTCTAACAGTGATATCAGAGCCAGGTTTAATTGCTTTACTAGAATTTGTTTCTTGATTATTGTTAATTTTGATAAAAGTTAGGATTTTTATGCTTCAGATTTTGTGTCATGACCCGGTACCACCTCGAGCCTATGGCAGCTGCTACATACTTAGGCTAAGGACACTCACAGTATCATTAATTTAAGTATACAAGACTAATCGATATTTTTTTGAAAAAATTTGGGCAGCACAGTAGCTGTATTTTAAAAATCCCAAGCTTGCAAACAATTTTAAACACACGTCCATATTCACACCAAAATTTTTACCATAACTTCAGGACTTTAAAGTCCACTTAAAGCAAACTCAACATCAGTATCAAAGTTCAAACATAAGGTCTTTTACAGTGACAAAACAATCAAGAGTTAACTTTATAAAATTATAAAGCATGTCTACATGACCAATATAATAAAACAATAAAACAGTTTATGAGCCACTATCCGACTAAAGTACAAAACAGAAACTACCCACGTGCAATAATGTCCCGAAACTGTCAAAAGACCGCACGATCTATTCAGAACATCAAGCTTACTAACTTAACTTGCATGGTTGGAAAGCAGGGGGAGTGAGTACATTATGTACTCAGTTAGCAGGAAAAACATATGTCACGAATAGAACTCGATACATACCAAGACGGTATAGATAACCCATAAGATGAACATACAACATATAGAAACACATAGGCCTAGTTTATGACTCAACGTATACTAGTTAGGAACTATATAGGCCTAGCCTATTAATTCACTCATTCGGTGAACATAGGTTCCAGTTCCAATACACAAAAGCATAAAAACATCACATGTATAAATCAAATCTCGTCAGAAAAACAATTATCAGGGCAAGCTAAAACAATCATGTTTGACACCACTAGTCCGCCAAACTAGCGTGAACACCACCGATCCTCAGTGTTGGCTCAACTTCATCTATAGTGAGTTCGGACTACAGTCGACAAGAGCATCATAGGTGATGACCTCGGCGATGTCCAGACTCTAGGTGTGGAATGACCCGCAAGTCACATAAAAAGGTGTCGATATAGGGACTCAACTTTTATGTACCAGTGTCATGGGTACAGGGATTGCTAAATCAGTTGTGCCCAGCACACGATTCGCCAATCATTTCCTCACCAATCACAAAAAATCATATAGGAACATTGAATACTAAAATTAAGTAAGGCACCATGCCTTTATTTATCGGTCTAACCGATAAAATGGAATCGTACCAAGGCTCTAAACCACAAGAGAATACATGCATGTAGCATACATGGTTTGATTATGCATATGAAAATTTCCGAATCATTATCTCATGAAATAAAAGCCAATTTTAGTGCTTCAAATTCATAGTTGTTCAAAACAATGTTGTTTTATAAATACATAGGCATATTAGTATACATTTGAGATTCAATTCTACTAAGCATTACCTAGGTTCAAAATTCACATACAAGTCATCATATATGTCTTAGGGTGATCTAATCCTATATGAGAAATATGGTTTCCCCAAATTACCTTAAAAGAAGGTGTTTGATTCCTCGATACAAGCTCTTTGATTCCTAACTCTCGAGCCTTTATGCATAAAAAAGACATACAATGAAATTACTACTTAAACATAATTTTTTTAATAGTTATACTCCATCAGATAAGTGTATAAAACACAATATCATTCCCTTTAAACTATAGGATTTGACCATTAAGCTTCTCACATAGTAATTTCCTTACTATTCATATTAGCTTCTCTTTTGCATTTTTTAAGGCATTTAATGCCTTTAACCTAATACTTGCTCATTTCGAAACATACTTAAGCATATCTTTATCCATACACATTAGGCCATCACTCATCAATCTAAGCAACAATTCAAGTTTACTCTAAATGAACATGAAAGCCTCTTTCCAATGCACACCAAAAAAAATCCTTAAATCCTAAGCCAAGTTCACTTAGGCATTTTATCAAACACCTAATGAGAAGTTTGAGAATGATTATTGTAAATGTGTATTATAATTAACATATATTTCTTAATATACATTTATTGTCATAATTAAAATTATAGTTTATATATGTATATAACCATTATTAATATGTCACATATATATTAAATTAAAATTTATAAGTTCACATCTATATCTAATGGTTATAAAATCAATAATTTAATTAATATAAAATTACAATAATATATATTAAGAAATATTATTTAGTAATATGTGAATATCAATATTAATTAATATAATTATATTATAATATATTACAAAATAATAGGGCATATAGTATAAGCTTCCATATACTAAAATTTTAATAGTAAGTTTATAATTTAAATTAACGTATAATACCTAACCAGTATGTATATATATATATATACACACACACACACATTATTAACTTTTATCAATAACTGTAGCACCCCACTCCCGCAAGACCCAAACCCGATATCGATGGGTGATGTCCGAGCTCATGCCCCGCGAGGGTGGCGTGCTAATGGACTCACTCATTCGGAAATCGGTATGAAAATCTTTTTCTTTATTTTCTTTAAAAACCATAATCACACATATTATGCGGAAGTTAAGCATCGCATAGGGCCCACTCTCACTTATGAACACTTTCAATCATAGTAATAAAATCAACAATAATTTCAATAGCCTATTGGTCCCTTTCACAAATACAAAACGCTTTAGTTGTTTCGGAATACAATTTTATACAAAAAGTTGCAGAATACACAATTCAATACAAAATAAGGAAATGCAATGCAGAAGCGAACTGATCCCGACCTCTATCCTTCACTTGTATGCTGCAGGTATACTCTCGTTGGCCTAATGGGATATTTTCTTAATCCTGAAAAATAATTGTAAATTTTGGGTGAGTTTTGCGAACTCAATAAGTGATCATCATCGATGGCTCACCCAGTCACATTACACATAAATCAAGTTATTGCACATCTCACATTATTTCACATTTCACATGCAATACACTTAATTATTCACATTATGCATATGCAATGCACATGAGACTCACTTTCCATTTGTTACTTTGTTGTGACCAAGTGCCTTTTTACTAGCTCATATCCCTTGTGGATACCGAGCTATATTGATTAATGTCCCATATCACTTAGTGGATATCGCACAACTGAGCCAAAGGCTCTTATCACATTTTGAGATTTAAGCTCTTTTACTGGCAACTCTGGTCACAACTGCGCTTATCTTTCATGCATTCATGAGATGGAATACATCACTCACATTTGCATGATGTCATTCAATCACTTTCCCATATCATCGAACCTTAGTCCGGCATTCAACATTAAGTTGAGAATTTGCACTTTCATTCATATGCAAATGCAATTTCAGAACACATTTAACAATCAATTACGTTCACTTAGTTCATCCAATTCGCATTCAATGAGCACTTCAATATTTCACTCATACAACATATTCATTGGACCTTCTGTCCGGAAACCAACATAGTCAATCACATTCACACAATCATTCAGAAATCAATCAATACCAAAAAGTCAAACAAAACAAACAGAAAGTCAAGACAAAACAAATAGAGGAATGAGACCATCTAGGTCTACTCATAGTACGCTCCAGATTAGCATCTGCTTCCAAATTTTGGGAATGCCTGAATGCGGACACTTGACTTGTTTGAAGCTCCAATCTCTACAAAATCATGTAACCCTAATCTCACATGCACCCACGTACATCAACTTGAAAGTAGAAAGGGAGGCTCGATTTTTTTTGGAATGAAAGAAAGGAATATCCAAGTAGAAGTGGGGACAACAGAGAAAAGTAAGGTTTAGCTTCGGTGAATAATTGATGAAAAGCTCTGGGATGGGGGATTTCTAAAGAAAGAAGTTTCAAGAAGGATAAAGACAAGGACAGTAGCTTGTCTTTTATAGGCAATAAAGATCTTAACTAGCTACGAAACCTGTCCAATTCTTATCCACTTATCCACCTCCCTTTATCCAAACTCACTTAAGTATAATTTATACTTAAGTTTATGACTTAGTAATACCACTGCAATCACAAGTCATAATCTCTTACTCACTTTCAGATTTTTCTTATAACACATCATTTCGGGTCAACTTTACTTTCTCTTCTTGACCCTAACGTTGAAGTCATTTTGCAACATTTTCCTCTAGAAACATATTCCCCTATGTCTTATGTCTCCATTGACACCAAAACCATTCAATTTGGTTTTGTCCTCAATCATATGGAACCTTTTTCTATTGGGGAAACTAGCATAACTTTTGTTATAGGTATCTGATCAAGATCCTTGTTTAATGGTTTGAAAGAGGACTTATAGGTTTATAACTTTCTTATAGACCTTAGGAACAAATTCTATCCTCTGAAGGGTCAAAATTGGAACAGAAAATAGGTACAGACGAAGTCAGATGAAAAGGCAGACCAAATGGAAAAAGAAAGACGATATGGGAAAATTGCTATAACTTTCCTTATAGATATCGGATTAAGTGTTCTTTATATGGTTCAAAAGAGGACTTCAAGATCTACAACTTTCCTGAAGACCTCAAAAATAGATTCTATCTTCTGAAGGGTCAAAAATGGAACAAAAGATACAAAATGAACATTATATAGAAGAAAAAGTCTCGGTCACTTGGACAAAAAGCAGATGAATGCGATAAGCAGAAGAAGCAATAAGCAGACGAATGCAAGAAGCAGATGAAGCAATAAGCAAATGAATGCAAAAGTAGACGAATGTCAAAAGCAGATAAAGCAAAAAGGCAGACGAAATTCGTCAGAAGGTAAACGAAGCAGAAAGGTAGACGAAGTAGAAAGGAAGACGAAGCAGAAAGTAGACGAATGCCAGAAGCAGACGAAGCAATAAGGTAGAAGAAATTCACTAGAAATTAGACGAAGCAAAACGAAAGGCGAAATTCGTCTACTTTAGAAAGAAGACCAATTAGAAAGGTAGACGAAATGCAAAAGACAGACGATAGGTAGAAACACAGACGATAGGTAAAACACAGACGATAAGTGGTCAACCTTAGACAAAGCAAAGTCAAACACAGACGATACGTCTTTACAGACGATAGACGAATACACTAGGCAGACGATAGGTGGTCAACCTAAGACAAAGCAAAGTCAAACACAGACGATACGTCTTTACAGACGATAGACGAATGCAATAGACAGACGATAGGTGGTCAACCTTAAGACGATGCAAAGTTAACTTTAGACGATGCAACTCTTAAGACAATATGACGTCATCACAGAAGATGTGAGGTCATCATAGACGATACGTCTATGCTCTTGAACTTCTCCCCCTTATTAAGACCATAACTTTCTACTCCACCATTTATAACTCCCACACTAGATATTCTCAGTAAACTTCTTCAACACATTTTTGTTCACTCAGTCCAACACTTAGATTTTGTTTTTAGTCTTCCTACTCCATTTCATTCTATTCATTTGCTATAACCATAATTCTCAATCTATCCCAATACTATTCACTATACTCGAAATGTCAATGAGTGCATGTATAATTATTTTCATGTGTGCAAAGACTCAAATTCAAATGCATGTATGCTGACATTTTGCTGAGCTTGAAATGCAAATTTTCCTCTAACTCTCTCATTGCCATTCTCCCCATTATTAAAATCGAGGTTATAACCCTTAGTATGGGGATGAGATGCTACAATTCTCCCCCCTTAATGAATTTTGTCCCCGAAATTTTCATTTGATAGATCAGTAAGGTAGAGGTATTGTTTCCTCATATGCCTTTCCATTTCCCATATACTTCACCACTCAAATACTTTTTTCCAAATGAACACAGTTGATAAACTCAATAGGTCCTTCAATCACTTATCTAGCTATCACACTATCTTGACTATTTCATTGGTATATTTTAGATTACTCATCAACTTTTACTTCATACGTTGTCAGTCTATCTCTATCGATCATATCATTATTTCTTACCTATTCACATATCACATATTAATATTATGAGTCTAGGACTTCTTTCATCAGTAACACTAATTCATAATAATTTTCGTATAAACCAATTCATAATAGCTTAACTTATCCTTTCTCTAAATCTGAGCACACCTTGTACTCAATTTAAACACACCTTGGAAAAGTGTTACTCACAAAAACACTTCATCACTCCTTTGATAATTATCTTCTCTTTAGTGTTAATACATTCAACTCTTATGTCTATTTCACTATATTCCCTATGTTTTATATTGATCCACCTAACTCATTTATCTTTCTTGAATCTCTTAACACCTATTATGGATGCACTTTACTTATCACCAGTGTCTCAAATCAATTCTGGTCCTTGCTGATTTTAAGGCACTCTTCCTTTTTAATGTAAGGGTGAACAACCCCTCACCATCATACAACGCCTCAAAGAGCATTTTAATGATGTTACTATATCTGTAGTCAAATTGAATTATACAGCCGTCTCACATTCTTATAAACTTCAGAATATAAGCCTTAGGCATATCTCCAATAGTTGTGACCGTTGGTACTTCAAACATTCTGCCATTTATTTCTACATCCTTAGCAGCAAGATACCATTTTAGCGTATTCGTACTAGGATGTCTAGCTTAGGTTGTTATTGCACTGCTTTATGAACCTCTTTACTCAATCTTCCTTATCAGGTACACATACTTCTTATTTCAATCACCAAATATGACTTTTTCGATTTCACTCAAAAATACAGACTCATTTTCAATTATGCTATGGGGTTCAAAATTTTGAATCCTTAGCTTTTAGGCTTTATCACTTCCTTCACATGAAATTGGTCTTAACTTTCAATGCAACTAATAACACTTCAATTTGCCCCGTATTCAATTCAACATTCTGCACTCTTTATTGCACTAGATTTGTAATCTCAATATTTGAATTTGTACTATTCCATTATAGAGCTGTCTGCCCAATGTATTAGGTTGCACACTACCTTTACTCGTATAGCACTTATTTGTATATTCCTTTCGACTTGATAATTACCTCAAACTTACATGTTCTGTACATTCATATATCCATAATGTCTCTATACATATATGGTCTCCTAGCATGCAAAGCAATTTCTATTGCAGCAAGTTCTCACTTTGTCGTCACCCCTATTCTCTTTGGGTTCTCCCAATGTGCCATGTTCAAGTACCATCACTTCCACAATTTATTTGATCATGCTAAGATTCACTCTTATCAAACTTGTTTCTACTTTTCGAATATGCTCCAATGATCCTCTATGATCCTAGTCACCCATTGATACAAAATTTTCTTAGATGACTTTGATCTTCAATATTATAATGCTATTGAGGTATGATCACTCTAACAGATATCTCTCAAAATTTTCTATGTGTATAATTAATACTTGCAATTCCTTAAGTGATTCACTCCTCAAGTAAGGTAATAACATCTCATGTCATTTTCAATTTCCTAATTGACTTCTTTTCTTAAATAATTTTCTCCATTCATTCAATTTCTTCTTAATTCACATCGACTTAATCAAATGCCTCCTCCTTAATACTGGTTCCTCTACACATTTCAATTTATTGAATACTTCACTTTATGTGTTGGTAACTCATTCCTTAGATTCAATTTATATCTTCCGAACATATTTATACCTAATATAATGTGGACCTATATTTCCCTCACATTAGCAATAGTGTCACCTCGAATTAAATATCCACTCACATAGTTAGATATTTAACATCAAACCAATGCATACACTCTTAGTAAAATATTCTACCTCTTTTGCCTGAGTCTCCACTTAGGATATGACTCCATTATTCACTTTTGACTCATTAACTACTCATTTTCGATTTGTTTCTTCATTGATCACTCTTTATTTCAATCAACTGGTTTATTGAACCCATCTCGATGAATTTCTTCTTTGGAAGAAGATTTCTTGATACCATCCTCGATACTGCTAATGAAATTTTTATCCATAAACTATTTTCCATGATTATTTATCAGTCATTCTTAGTACCTCAAGAAGATAAATTTCACTATTCATAATATCTCAATAGGATCAATTTCTACCATAGCTTACATGATCAGAACATCCTTTAATATAAGGTTCAGTGAGGCACTAGACAATTTCGTTTACTTTAATACCTTAGCATATATCGCCAAAATCATTACATCTTATTTAGAGTTGTATTTATGTCAATTTACCAATTAGTAGCTTGTGCCGAGGATACTTTTATCCCATTCAATTCTAGATAACTCTTCTCCTTTGGTGCCAGTCATCAAGCGTGGGGATTATGCCATAATCGGGTCCTTCTTCTTTTCCCTCAATTTTATCACATATGGTAACTTCATTAACAATCTCAATTCCTTCCCAATTGATCACTACAAGCACTATCACGTCTTACTCTAACTCATCTCAGACTTTGAACTATAGGAACTATGATTAGCACTTATTCAATAAGTTACTAATTACTTCCTATATCATCTCTACACATATTTTACACATATGCTTAATATTTTCACTTGTCATGGTGATCCCATTATCAAATGTGCACTCACAATGGCAATTTAAACCTAAACTCAACGGCTTTTTCATATATCGCTACCATCTTTTCACTTTGAAATTTCCATTTATCATCATGTGTATATAAGTTCGTAATCAATTATGAATCATAGAATCATACTCTTCCACAAATCCTGATCTTAATTTCACAAACATATTCTTATACTTAATCATAACTCTTGTCACACACATTTTTTTTTGAATTCAAACAATCATTTCAAGTCCAAGTTCAACCTCTCAAGGTCACTTTCAACTTGGCTTGTACTCTTTATTCTCACCATTTCTACTTATATTCTTATTCTTCTTCAAACCATCCATAACAGTGCATCGACATTTATATCACATTCGAGGACATATTATCAGAACAAAATACCAATTTCATAGTCAATAATACAACTACCGATAAAATACATTGAATCTTTATCTGTTATATCTAACCATATATTATTTCTTATACTGAATTACAAACTATTATCACAGTACTTACATAACCATTTCGGTTCCAAATTCATCTTTTTATGATCATAACAATTCTATGATTTCATTTCATTCTGCCTGTACACTTTAGTCTCCTCATTTCTAGTCATATTGTCATTTTCCTAAACCAATTCACGACAATATACCTATTCACACCTATGTCACCTTCAAGGGTACATACCCCCTTGTGGTGAATCTTTATCTATCATACAAAACCAGATACTATTTCTCATTTCCAAATGTCCATAAACCTTTATTTTCTCACATTCTGTCAGATCATGACTTCTATCAATGCTCTTAACAGCTCAGACTCTTAAGGAATGCTTATGCATGGGACTCATACTAGGGATCAGTTGCAACTGTTTGCTATGACATGACTAAAATTGTAGCACCTCGCTCCTGCAAGGACCGGAACCTGACATCGTGGGTGATGTCTGAGTCCGCGCCCCGCGAGGGTGACGTGCTATAAACACTCACTGATTTAGAAATCGGTATATATATTTTTTAAATCATGAACACAATATGTAGAAATAATAGCCAATTCGAATCCACTTTTATTTATAAACATTTTCAATCAACAACAATACAATCTTCAGAGTTTCCAATAGTCATTTGGGCCTATTCCATTTCATAAAACTCAAAATCACAATTCGTTATTACACTTTAATCAATCTATTTTGCAAAACCTTTCCAATTGGAAAGTTATACGCAACAATTATATTCAAATGCATAAGTTACAGTAATTGCGAAAGACTTCATTTCGTACAAAAACAAAGAAATACAATGTAGACGCAAACTGATCCCGACCTCTATCCTTCACTTATGCTGTAGGTATACTCCCATTGGCCTAACGGGGTATTCTTCTGATCCTGATATTTATAAATTTTGGGTGAGTTTTGCGAACTCAATGAGTGACCATCATCAATGGCTCACCATAACACATAATTCAAATTCACAACATTTCACATTTCACATCAATAAAATTTAATCAATCATTTTATGCATATGCAGTGTGTATGAGACCCACTTTCCGTTTATTACTTTATTGTGACCGAGTGCCTAAACTGTCCCATATAGGGCTCATTGATAACTGTCCCATATAAGGCTCATTTATAACTGTCCCGTAGAGGGCTCATTAAACGTTGAGCCTGAGGCTCTGAATCACTTTTAAGCTCGAGGCTCTTTTTCACTCGTTGAGCTTTAAGTTCTGATCGGTGGCTACTCTGGTCACAACTGCCATTATATTTCATGCATTTATGAAATGAAATGCATCAATCACATTTGTATGATCCCATTTAATCACATTCCCTTATCATCGGACCTTAGTCTGGCATTCAACGATAAGTTGAGAATCATATTTTCATTCCTATGCAAATGCACATTTAGAACACATTTATCATCGGACTATGGTCCGACATTTTACAGTCAAATTATGCAGACTTATTTCAGCTTATTCACATACAAGTAGCACTTCAATATCCCAATCAAACATCACAATCATCAGACCTTCTGTCCAGAATCAACAATCAAGACACATTCATATCGACATTTTGTAATCAATTAATGCAAAATCGAACAAAAAAAATGAAATTAGACCATCTAGGTCTACTCATAGTACGCTTCAGTTTAGCATTTGCTTCCAAATTCTGGGACCGCCTGAATGTGAACACTTGCCTTGTTTGAAGCTCCAATCTCTATAAAGTCACCTAACCCTAATCTCTCATGTACCTACATACATCAACTTAAAGGTTGACAGGGAGGTCAGGTCTTTCTTGGAATGAAAGAAAGGAATATCCAAGTAGAAGTGGGCAGAAACAGAAAAAGTAAGGTTTAGCTTCGATGAACATTTGATGAAAGCTCTGGGTTGGGGGATTTCTAAAGGAAGAAGTTTTCAAGAAAGATAAAGACAAGGACAATAGCTTGTCTTTTATAGGCAAATAAAGATCTGAACTAGCTACGACACCTATCCAATTCTTATCCACTTATCCACTTCCCTTTATCCAAACTCACTTAAGTATAATTTATACTTAAGTTTATGACTCAGTAATACCATTGCAATCACAAGTCATACCCACTTTCTCATTTTCAGAATTTTCCTATAGCACATCATTTTGGGTCAACTTTACATTCTCTTTTTGACCCTGACACTGAAGTCATTTTGTAACACTTTTCTCTAGAAACACATTTCCCTATGTCTTATGTCTCCATTGACACAAAAAATCATTCAATTTGGTTTTGTCCTCAATCATACTAAACTTGTCTCGAAAAAAATAGCATAACTTTCACTAGAGATGTTGGATTTAATCATCTTAGATCGATTTCAAAGAGGACTTATAGGTCTATAACTCTCTTAAAGACCTTAAAGATAGATTTTATCTTCTGAAGGGTCAAAAATGAGACAGAAGATAGGTACAGACGAAGCCAAATGGAAAGGCAGACCAAATGAAAAAAGACAGACGATAAGGGAAAATTGCTATAACTTTCCCTATAGATATCGGATTAAGGTGTTCTTTACATTGTTCGAAACAGGACTTATAGGTCTATAACTTTATTGAAGACCTTAGGAACAAATTCTATCATCTAAAGGGTCAAAGATGGACCAGACGATATGAAATGAACAGTATATAGAAGAAGAAGTCTTGGTCACTTAGGCAGAAAGCAGACGAAGCAATAAACAGATGAATGCCAAAGTAGACGAATGCCAGAAGTAGACAAAGAAATAAGCAGACGAAATTTGTCAGAAAGTAGATGAAATAGAAAGGCAGACGAAAATCATCAAAAGGCAGACAAAATGGAAAAAGACAGACGAAGCAAAACATAGACAATGCACAAAACACAGATGATGCGTCTTTACTTTGTGTCTGGGTTTTCCTTACATCGGTGTTATGACATCATCATAGATGATGTGACGTCATCACAGATGATTCGTCTTTCCTTACATCTATGTTTTTCCTTGTGTCTGTGTTTTCCTTGCATCTGTGTTTTGGTGACATCATCACAGATGATACGCAAAACACAGGCGATAGGTGGTCAACCTTAGACGAAGCAAAGTTAAACACAGACGATACGTCTTTACTTACGTCTATGTTTTCCTTCCATCTGTGTTTTGGTGACGTCATCACAAATGATACACAAAACATAAATGATATACCTTTACAGATGATACGTCTATGCTCCTGAATATCTCCCCTTTATTTAGACCATAACTTTCTACTCCACCATCAATAACTCCCATACTAAATATTCTCAGTAAACTTCTTCATCACATTTTTCTTCACTAAGTCTAACACTTATATTTTTTTCTAGTCTTTCTACTCCAGTTCATTCTAATTATTTGCTATAACCATAATTCTCAATCTATCCCATTACTATTCACTATACACAACATGTCAATGAGTGCAAGTACAATTATTTTCATGTGTGCAAAGACTCAAATTCACATGTTTGTATGCTAACGTTCTGCTAAACTTGAAATGTAAATTTTCTAACTCTCACATTGCTATTGTCTCCATTATTGAAATATGGGTTCTAACCTTTAATATGGGGATAGGATGTTACAATTCTCCCCTCTTAATGAATTTTGTCCCCGAAATTCTCATATGATAGATCACTAAGGTAGAGGTATTATTTCCTCATATGCCTCTCCATTTCCCATATACTTCACCAGTCAAATACTTTTTCCAAATGACCACAGTTGATAAACTCAATAGGTCCTTCATTCACTGATTCAGCTATCAAACTATCTTAACTATTTCATTGATATCTCAGATTATTCCAAAAATTTTCACTTTCAATTTTAATAATGCATGTATCAAATCATAACGGTATTTCCTAAACATATCCATGTAACACTGTGTGCATTTGAAACATCTTTTGTTGGTACTACTAACTCATAAGTCCGTGGTCCTATTCTCACAATAATTTCATATGGACCAATTTATGTCAAGCTTAGTTCCCCCTTTTTCCTAACCTGATCACACCTTTATCTCTATCTAAACACATCTTTGCAAGTTGACAATACATCTTTGTTAGATCATATCATTATTTCTTAGCATCTTCACATATCACATGTTATGAATCTAAGACATCTTTTTATCAGTAACACTAACTCATAATAATTTCCTGCCGATCAATTCATATCGGGATTAGCACACCTTACCAAGGTGATACTCTTAGAAACAATTCATCTTTCCTTTAATAATCCACATCATTTCAATGATAATACACTCCATTGTTATGTCCATCACACGATATCCCGTAACCTCGATGTTGATTCACTTAACTCATTCATCTTTCTTGAATCACTTAATTCCTTTTACAGATTCATTCCGCATACTAACAGTGTTTCAGATCAATTTTGGCCTTTAACCATTTTTTTTAGTTCTCTTTATTTCAATGTAAAGGCGAAAGACCCCTTTTTGTCGTATAATACCTCATACGGTATCCTAACGATATCACTATGATAGTGATTGATATGCTGAAATTCAATTAAAACTATACATTAACTTGATGATCCTATGAATTGCAAAATATAAGCTTTCAAGCATATTCCCAATAGTTAAGATTGTTGACAATTCAAACACTTGGTCACTTGTTTCTACATCCTTAGTAGTTAAATACTATTTCAGAATATCCCTACTAGGATGGCTGTTACTTGTGCTTTTTCTAGTAATCTCTTTGTTCAATCATCTTTATTAGGTAGACATCCTTTTTGATTCGATCACCAAATATCATTTTCCCAATTCAAGCTCAAATTTAAATTCATTTTTTTAACTCCTCAATAATATCCAAAATTTTTGAATTCTCAATTAGGGCTTTGCTATTCTTTTCACATGAAATTGATCTTAAATTCAATAGCTAGGAGCACTTTGATTTGCCTAAAATTCATCTCAACATTCTATGCTTTTCATTGCACTTGGCTTTGTAACCTCAATACCTGAATTGGTGTTACACCATTATTGAATTTTTTATTCAATGCATCAAATCACAACCCTAGCTTTATTGGGAAAAATACTCATTTGCTTAATCAAAAACTTTCAGTAACCCTATTCATGGTCTCAACCTTATATTTGGTTCTTTCAAACTCCATACTTACCTCAATCTTTAATGATCTAAATATTTATATATAGATCCAAAATGTTTCATTGTACATATAATTTCTCCAAACTTTCAAAGAAAATATCATAACAGTAAGTTCTAAATAATGCATCAAATAAGCAGCTCATAAGACCTTGATTATCTTAATGCGTTTAAAATCACTTTATTTTGCTGCATTAGATTTCATCCTAATCTTTGATGTGAACATCAATATATATTTCATAATCTCCAATTCCAAATGATATTATTAACAACGGTGTTATAATTCCTCAAAATTCTCTTTACATTCATCACTGATACGGTTTACACATTTTTCCTCAAACATTTTAATCACGGAATAAGATTAATAAAAACCCCTTTATAGTCTTTGGTAGTATCCAACATACGGCTAGTTCTAAAGAACTCTAAATGTCTCATGTATTCTGTGTAGTCTCCTAGTTCTTCATTACCTTTATTTCCTTGGATTTCTCAATATGCCATATGCAGATACTCTAAGATCCAATATTTTATTTAATCAAGCAAAAGTTCACTCCTATTAAACTCAACCTATAATTATCTCTACCTTTATGGTAGGTAAGATTTATCCTCAAGTTTCACAAATATGCTCTTTGCTTTTCAAATAGACTTAATATATCATTTATAATCATGGTCACTAATTGATCCAGTTTTGCTTGGATCACTTTAATTTTTAATACCCTATACCATCGGGTCATTGTTGACTCCAACAGATATAACTCAAAACTCCTTGTGCCCATGATTTGTTCTCGTAATTCTTTAAGAATCTAATTCCTTAATGAGGTAGTATTATCTCATGTTATTTTCGGTTTCCCAATTGACTTCTTTTCTTGAATGATTTTTTGAATTCATTTGCTTTTCTCTAGTTTTCATACGAATTTATTCTAACACCTGCTCATTCGTTCTAGTTTCTCCTGACATTTCAATTCAATTGCAAAATTTACTTCCTGTGTTGGTAACACATTCATCATATCTTATTTGTATCTCTTATACTTAATGTCACCTCAAATTCAAGAATCCATTTACCTAGTTGGATACTTTTATATCAAACAAAATGCGTGTACTCTCAGCAGCATATTCTACATCATATCCTTGAGTTTCCGTTAGGATTAGGACTCCAATATTCACTTTTGATTCATTACAGATTCATTTCTAATTTATTTCTTCATTGATCATTCTTAAAATAAACTATCTGATCCTCTTAACGTAATTCGACGAAATTCTTCTTTGAAAGAAGATTTCTTGCTACTATCTTCTATACTTTTCATATAACCTTCATTAATCCACTGTTATCATCATTGCTAATCAAATATTCTTAGTAACCTAAAGGAGATTAATTTCTGTCATAACTTATATGATAAGAATATCCTTTCTGATAAGGCTCAGCAAAGCATCAGGCAATTCATTTACTCTTATACCTTGGTATATATCATTAAGATCATTCCATCTTTTCCAGAGACTTCATTTATGACAATTCATCAATTAACAACTTATGTTTAGGATATCATAATCTCATTTGAATCAGGACAATAATTCTCCTTTTTGTATCTGTTCTCGATCGTGGGGACTGTGCCACAATCGTGCCTTTCTTCTTTTTCACAAATTTCATCACCCATAGTAACATCTTTAATAACCTCAATCTATCCTCTATTGATCACTATTAGCACTTCCATGTATTGCTCTAATTCATCTTAGACTTTGAACTATGGGAACTATGACTAGCAATACCCAATAAGTCTTAAATTGCTTCCTATATTATCCCGCACATATAATACATATATGCCCAATATTCTCACTTGTCATAATAATCCCACTATCAAATATGTACTCATGATAACAAACTAACTCAACTTTGGGGACTTTTGCTTACCTCTTTCTCATTCTTGGATAAAACCCTATCTTATATGAATTTCTAACTCTCTCCTTACTACACAACATTCATCTCTTGTAAAGTCAATTTTGTCTATTTCTTTTCCCATATATGTATCCTCAATCAATTCAGAATTACTAATGCTGAATCATTATGAAATGTTGGTCTCAATTCCCCTAATATCTTCTTATATTGAATTATAAACTCTTGTCACGATAAGCACATAATCATTTTGGTTCCAAACTCATTCTCTTACGATCATAACAAATTTATGTTTTCATTACATTCTGCATGTACACTTTAATCTCCTCATTTCTACTTATATCTCTATTTTCCTCAAATGATTTGACAATACATTCACATTTATATCACACTTAGGGATACGTCATCACAGTACAATCTTGGTGTCATATTCAATAATACATCCACCAATCCAATTGTGTTAAATCTTAGTCTGTCATATTCAATCACATACTATTTCTCATTTTTAGATATCCACAACTTCCATTTTCTCATATTTTGGTATATCATCAATTTTCTCAATGCTTTTAGCAACTCAGACTCGTAAGGAATGCTTATGCATGTGACTTATACTAAGGATCAGTTGCCGCTGTCTGCTATGACATGACTAAAATGCACGTGACTCAACACATATTTCAGAATGCCTATATAAGATAGTACTTTTGGGCTCTGATACCACCTAAATGTAGCATCCCACTCCCACAAGGACCCGAACCCGACATCGTGGGTGATGTCAGAGTCCGTGCCCCGTGAGGGTGGTGTGCTACAAACACTCACTCATTCAGAAATCGGTATATATATTTTTTAAATCATGAACACAATATACAAAAATAATAAACAATTCAGGCCCACTTTTATTTATAAACATTTTTAATCAATAACAATACAATCTTCAGAGTTTTCAATAGTCATTTGGGCCCATACTTCCATTTCATAAAACTCGAAATCACAATTTGTTATTACATTTTGATCAATCTCTTTTGCAAAACCTTTCCAATTGTAAAGTTATACATAAGAATTATATTCAAATGCACAAGTTATAGTAACTGCGGAAGACTTAATTTGGTATAAAAATAAAGAAATACAATGCAGATACGAACTGATCCCGACCTCTATCCTTCACTTATGCTGTAGGTATACTCCTGTTGGCCTAACGGGGTATTCTTCTGATCCTGAAAAATATTTACAAATTTTAGGTGAGTTTTGCGAACTCAATGAGTGACCATCATCGATGAGTCACATAACACATAATTCACATATACAACATTTCACATTTCACGTTTCACATTTCACAATCACTATAATTCAATCAATCATTTTATGCATATGCAGTGTGTATGAGACCCACTTTTCGTTTATTACTTTGTTGTGACCAAATGCCTAAACTGTCCCATATAGGGATCATTGATAACTGTACCATAGAGGAGTCATTAAATGCTGAGCCTGAGGCTGTGAATCACTTTTGAGCTCGAGGCTCTTTTTCAGTCGTTGAGCTTTAAACTCTGATCGGTGGCTACTCTGGTCACAACTGCCATTATGTTTCATGCATTCATGAAATGAATGCATCAATCACATTTGCATGATCCCATTTAATCACATCCCTTTATCATCGGACGTTAGTCCAGCATCCAACGTTAAGTTGAGAATCACATTTTCATTCCTATGCAAATGCACATTTAGAACACATTTATCATCGGACTGTGGTGCAACATTTTACAGTCAAATTATGCACACTTATTTAATCTCATTCACATATAAGTAGCACTTCAATATCACAATCAAACATCACAATCATCGGACCTTCTGTTCGGAATCAAAAATCAAAACACATTCATATTGAAATTTTGTAATCAATTAATACAAAACCGAACCAAACAAAACAAACAATGAAATGAGACCATCTAGGTCTACTCACAGTACACTCCAGATTAGCATTTGCTTCCAAATTCTGGGAACGCCGAAATGCGAACACTTGACTTGTTTGAAGCTTCATTCTCTACAAAGTCACCTAACCATAATCTTTCATGTACCCACGTACATCAACTTGAAGGTTGATAGGGAGGTCCGGTCTTTCTTGGAATGAAAGAAAGGAATATCTAAGTAGAAGTGGGGACAAATAGAAAAAGTAAGGTTTAGCTTCGGTGAACATTTAATGAAAGCTCTGGGTTGGGGGATTTCTAAAGAAAGAAAATTTCAAGAAAGATAAAGACAAGGACAATAGCTTGTCTTTTATAAGCAAATAAAGATCTGAACTAGCTACGACACCTGTCCAATTCTTATCCACTTATCCACTTCCTTTTATCCAAACACACTTAAATATAAGTTATACTTAAGTTTATGACTCAGTAATTGTAACATCCCATCACTGATGGGAAGGGTAGAATAGTCATTTTGAGTGGTCCATGGGCGTTTAGAAATGCCTTTACATGTTCATGCATAATCTAGCATTCGCATACATGTGAATA
>JAOSBN010000007.1:2743886-2759541 GCA_027563595.1 Erythroxylum suave | reverse complement strand
TTAGTAGTGATTGATCATAGTTCACCCTTATCATAGGATATGTATCGGAATGACCTGCGGGCGTCCCGGTGTGTACCTTGTGGTAAGGGGGTGCTACAAGAATTAGCAATCCAAACCATCCTAAATCATTCGAAACTTATTTTAGAATTTAAAACAAATATAACTACATAATAAATTAAATCTAACTACTAAATGTGCTAATTTAAGGTCATTAGCTTAACCTTACATCCTTGGAAGCTCAGCTCGGATCAATTATGAGGGACTTTCTTTCGTCTTTTTTGTTCAACATCACTTTTTTGGTTTGTAAGTAAGCTAAAAATTGCAAAATAATCAAAAGAACAATATTAATAAGGTTAAGTAAAAAAATTAATTTCTGTAATGTCCTTTTCACTAAAAAACTATCAGTGAAATAGGGAATAATGAAACTCCCTAAATCTTCCATGGAATCCAGTAGTTTGTTCAATAAGAGGGTGAGTTGTTCTGTTTTGGTTTCTTTCTCATTCTCCTTCATCTCGTCTTCTTCTTTAGATTCTTAAACAGAGACTTCCATAGCTTCTTCAAACTTGATGTTTATTGTCAACTGTTCTTCATCCTTTTATTCCCTAAAAGATTCGAACACATCATTTTTTCTGAATGTGTTTCCCTCCTCTAAATTCTTTAATACATCATTCATGTTGAATGTCACTTGGTCATCACTAATCCGAATGATGAGGTTCTCTTCATGGACACCTACCCAAGTATTTTCAATGTTTAACTATGGTATACCAAGATCTAAGGAATAATAGGGAAGGTTGTTATTCTTTTCTTAATCCTCTGTCCTTGTCTCTTAGTCTTCTACAAGATAGGGTTCAACATGGTCTTCCATTAGTTCTTTTTTCTCTTCCCCATTTCTAAGTTTGATATCCTCATATTGCTCTTGTTGATATAATTCCATATTAATCAAGCACTTTTCCACATTTCTCTTACAAGATTTATGGGAAAGTTGTCCTACTTAAATCTCTGAGTTGTGAATAGAAGTGGCATAATTTTTCATTACTTGATCAAATTACTTTTCTAGTCTCCTATGATTCTCTTCATGTTTATTAGCTTATCTATGATTTTGTCCAATTTGGAATTCCATGAATTGGACTCATCTTGTTGAAATTCAAATTGGTCTTGATACCCCATATGAGTACTTACTTTATTGGACCAATAGAAATTTGAGTGGTTTTGCCACCCTGAAGTTTACGGGTTCATACAAAGATGATGATTTGCCTAACTAAATTGGAGCTTATTGAAATCTGCAAGAGTCCTATGCTCCCTATAATATATATCTTCCATGATTGTTTTTTCTTTCCCTTTATGGCATTCAACTATTTGATATCATCAGCTGGTGATATCCAAGTTGATGTGTCGTCTACTTTATATGTAGATTTTATCTCTTTATCCTCAGAAAAAATGTTGAAAAAGACTTAGACTATATAGAACTAAACTAATAACCTCCTTGGAAATGGTACTTAAAACATGTTCGGGTGTTTAATGTGTGTAAGTTTTAATTAATACCCTCGATAATGTTGGATTAGAAAATAAAACATGCAAGATTTGGCTAAATGATAGATTTCAAAACTTGTTTTAGAAATTAAAACATGTCGGAAGTAAGATAACTGAGTCAACATGCCAAGCCAGACATGATATGGTATATGGAAAGCAATTATTGTAAGATCAACATGGAAATTATATTACCGATTTCTTTGGCTACAACTTTAACTCCTCGCTATTCTATCCTCTCCTTCTTTAGCGTTGCTTTTGAATCCTTTCCTTTGTCAATGTATAATCTCCTTGTTGTTCTATCGTTAACCAATCCGATTTACTACTTGTTTTTGTTGGATAACTTGATTAACAAGATCTTTTGGTGGGAAAGGAGAAGCAATATTTGGAAGAGAATTGTCTTAGAAGAAAGAAGCCAAAGATGAGACACCTCTCATGGAAATTTCAGCTAACACATGCATGAAAGGAGAGAGAGTCCAAAAAATGCAAGAACACATCTCTTACACCTTGTCAATTTCAGTTATGCATGAAAAAAAAGAAGAAGTGGGGTGAATCCAATACATCACCTCATTCTTTAATAAAAACGTAAAGAAGCAACTAAATGAGACTCTTCTCATTTGTTTTAAGATGGCTATATGAAAATACCAATAACCTAAAATGACTTGTCAACTTTGGTTTTAGTGGTGAAAGAAGAAAGATGATCAATCAAATGCACCTCTTTCTTCTTTAATCAAATGAATGCTAAAAGGTTACAATACATGCCATTAATAAAAGACAACCATTAAAACATTTAATGGTAAGATCATTACTCCATTTAATGATGATAAAGTATGATAAATACTATCTTTATTTAGCAATTCAATGCTAAATGCACAACTACTCATTTAGCCTTAATAAATCTGAAATTTCACCTTCCATTTCTTTAAGAATTTTTTAATTTAATTAATCTAATTAATTAAATTAAACAAAAATGTAGCCCATTTCTAAATGTTCATTTAGGCTTTTAATTAAGCATTAGCTATTGCAAGACTAAAATTCAATCATGGGCTTTAAATCCTCCATTTATATTTCTTAATTTGCTTGATAACCTTCTTTGAAGCCAAGTGGGGAATCTTATTGGGCTTAGATAATTCAAGCTCCAATAAACCCAGAATTAATTTAATCTCAATAGAATTAATTTTAACTTATTAACTAAATGTCATTCCACTAAATACATTTAGTTGAACTCTTGAAGTACTAACTATTATGAGAACAAATGTCGAATTGCAAACCCTATTATGAACCTTATTATTATCGTCCGCCAACAAAGGGTAAAAATATCGTTTTGCCCTTATATTAGTTTTTCCTTCTAGATCTCTCGTTTTACTCTATATGGTGATTATCATACAAGATCTCATCTTGGTGTTAAAACTTGATGGGTAGCTAGTCCATCAAACTCCTGGCACCAATTTAATCACCAATCTCCATAAAACGTTTAGAAGTGATGATATCACCATAAACTCTTTATTTGAGTAAATGTTCTCTAATACATATTTCAATTAAAAATTCCAACATACAGATACAGAATTAATACTCTGTAAAAATCCATTCCGATCATATCAAGAATTATAATGAAACACATATGAGTTCACCACTAATCAAGATTGTGGTCTATAATAAGCAAATGCTAGAATGTATATTTTAAGATTAAAGTAACGACCTACTTTATTCATTAAAATATACATGCCTCTACATTCATTTAATAGTGCCATTATTGATAGTCAACTACTTTCATAATATGAAACTCATCATTCCCTTGAAGTAAACTCCTTTACTTATATAGAGATAAATCGCATCACTACATTATAAACCATAATCAAGTGACCAATATAATTATTCAACTATGAATTAATAAATTTATATTCTAATAATGTACATGTTTCTCATACATCTTCATGTATATGTATATTATTAGCAAAAGAATCTTGGTTCCTTATGTCTAGTTATATTACACTTATACAAATAAAACCAAACTCTTTTGTTTTATTAATAATACATATTTTCATTACAAACCTGTAGCTAGAAGAAGATTAAGTTACTTGTAAATACATTTGCATTCCAAGGCACTATATTTACATAACTCTAACAGATAATCCACAAGCATATGGCTCATTAGCGTAGTACCTAAGGTGTTAATCCCACAAGGAGGGATAATCTAATCCTAAAATCTATGGCCAAAACAATTCGCAGAAATTCAAAATGTAACAAAACTAAAACAATAATTCAATTCAATCAATCGAATCAAATCAAGAATCAATCACGAAGATATTAGTAATTTAACAGTTGCAACTCTCACCCAAGAATCAACCTAGGGAAATTACTAATTGAGAGAAAGATAATTTTATCTATCCTTAACACTAACCTAATTAATAATAAATCACTGAATTGTTGATTCTAGATGATCCTAGAGTTGATTACTCTCTCTGAAGTTATGACCATTAACCCTAAATTATAAACCCTAATCAGATTATGAAAGTTGCAGTCTCCCAATTAACAATCTATACAAAATCCTAATTAGTTAAGAAGTTCTCTAATTAACTATCAGAAACCTATGCAAGATCTCTCTTTGTATAATTTACCAATTTGATTTAATTATTGTTATATTAAATCACCTAACTCTCGTTAGCCCAATTTAATCATTTTTCATTTAATTCACCCTCTTGATTTATTAGCTAATTATTTACTTCCAAGATTAAATCACAACAAATCCAATAACAATTAAGCAAACAAAATTTGTTAATTCAAAGATAAAACTCAGAAGGTGAGTTTAAAACATCTCAATATTAAAAAAATCCTATCATCAAACTATTATTCCTAATTCTATTCAATAATAAAAATGGAAAATAAAAAAAGAAATATGATCTAAATGGATGATGGGAGGTAAGGATGTTGGGAAACTCCTTATTCGGGAAGTACATCGAGTTCATTTCTTCTCTTCTTCTCTCTTCTTTGTTCTCTTTCTCAATCTCTCGATGAATTCTCTTTAGGGTTTCTTTAAGGTAGCTTATGTCAAAAGCTTCCTTTCTTCCCTTTTCTTGTTCATTAAATAGTCTTTTTATGTTTTGGGTAATCCTAGGGTTCCGAAAGGTAAAAAAAAATTCCCTCGAAATGTGAAGTTTGTAAGTGTTTATGAAAACACCTGACACAAACCATAATCGTTGCCTTCTAAGCCTTTTTTCATGATCATGGTTGTTGTTTCACCTAGACTGTCTTCCAAAACTCCTCCAACCTTAATATTGACCCTAAAACACTGGCCAAGACACCTAGGTACCTTAAAAACATAATATTTAAGCTTAAAAGATTGTACTAACCCACAAAACACTTAAAACACAAATAGTTGATAACTAACACGATTTTAACCTAAACACATACTAAATAATTGGATTAATGACTAAACACGTATCAAACTATGCCCTA
Source organism: Erythroxylum suave (assembly GCA_027563595.1). Lineage (NCBI taxonomy): Eukaryota > Viridiplantae > Streptophyta > Magnoliopsida > Malpighiales > Erythroxylaceae > Erythroxylum > Erythroxylum suave. The sequence goes on along the minus strand of JAOSBN010000007.1, from coordinate 2,754,558 downwards.
AAAAATATATAATTTACACTTATCAATTAACCATAACCTAAAGGAAAGCTCAAGTTAATAGATCAACCTACGGTTAACAGTTTCTAGCAGAGGTTTGAGAACAACAAATCATTGAAATATGTTTAATTAGGGTGTAGGCCGAGATAGAACTAAAGAACCGGATTCCTAGCAAATTCATCACTTTCATCATTTTGCATGTTTTCTTTTATTTGTTTTTCTTAGTTTAGTTTCATTTTATTTTCTTATTACAAACCAACCAAACCCCTTAAACCTATGCACTGATTAATTTCATTTTAAATACTTTACACACACTCATCAACTTAGACTCACCACTACTGTAGTAGTAGGTCTAGTTGATTTCGATTAGTATTATTACATGCTGTTAATAGATAGCAACTAGAGGTACTTTAAATGGTAAGACACATGAGATAGTTCAAAATTTAACTACTTTAAATGGTAAGACACTTGAGATAGCTCAAAAGTTGACTGAGGATAAGACTATGAATAGTAATTAATAGCGTTCCATTTGATTAAAGCCTAATAAGCAGGTTGCTCTTTATAATGCTGATGAAATGATAGCTCTGGCAATTCAAATTAAACCTTTCAGTGAAAAGACTAATGGATTATCAATTGTATATTAACTGACTCAAGCAATGTACTGTGTATGAGGGAGGACATGCAGGCTGGATATGTCAAATTGTTAAGGCTGTGAAATAATTATATGGGTAATGTATTCCATCTATAAAATAATCCATACAATAACATATATAATCCAGGTGTTAGGAACTAGACAAACTTTTCTTTGGGAAATTAGGGATAATAAGGGAAAACCCTTCACCAAGATTTTAATAACACCATCCACTTTAAGAGAAGGAGCCTAGTTTGGAATATCTCATCAAAAATTTACTTATTCATATGAAGCTCACTTTTAGGCTATTGGAATTTTATTGAGAAATCACAAGGCCTCTATTAAAAACCTAAAGAACTAGACTGGTTGACTTTCTAAGTTGGTTTTGAAAGATCTTAAGAAGGTTTGTCTAATAATACCATAATAAATAGTAAGGAGCATATAAAGGTAGTTTCCTTTAGAAATGATAATGAAATACAATTAGAAGAGAAACAAGGTGAGAATGACAAAGTCGCGGAAAAAAAGGGAGAATGAGAAAGGATGGTCAATGTCTTGAACCTGTGACCTACCACTTCTTCCCCAGAAAAGTTAAAGAAAGATCATATGGATCAACAATTAGGTTTCTCTAACTTTTTGTAAACTTCATATTGACTTACCTGTTGTTGAGGCTCTTATGTAGATGGATAAGTATGCTAAATTTTTAAATGAGATAATATCAAACAAGAGGAAGAAGAAGATGTTATCTATTATAATGTTAAGCAAGGATTGCTTTGCATTTTATAAAAGAAGTTGCCAAAAAATCTTAATGTTCCACTAAATTTTTTTATTTTTAATTTGAATAATATTTTTTATTAAGAAAACTTTAGCTAATTTAAAGGTAAGTATCAATTTGATTCCTTATAAATTATTTAAGAAATTGGGGTTGAGATAGCCTAAACAAACTACAATAAACATTTAATTAACTAAAATGTCATTTAAATACCCGAAAGGTTTTATTGAGGATGTTTTGATTAAGGTACAAAATTTTATTATTTAGTTGATTTTGTGATATTAGATATAGATAAGAATATTAAAATACCTCTGATTTTTAGCCAGCCCTTTTTAGCTACTGCTAGAGCTATAACGAATGTTAGTGATGGCAAATTGGTGCTTAGGGTTGAGGATAAAAAGGAAATATTTAAAATGTCTAATGTTATATGACACTCTCTTGAACAAGATGATAAGTGTTACATTTTTAATGTTAGCAATGTTGCAGTTTTAGATTCTACAAAGGAAATTGTCTATGATGACCTACTAGAGTTTGTCCTTATTCAAGATAAGGAGAAAAAGAAAGATGACCTCATGAGAGTTAAAAAGTACCCTATCTTGAGACAAGGAACCTATAGTGCAAAAGAAAGAGTCTGAGGAGATTATGAGAGTAAGGAGAAGAGGTTGAAACCCTTTAGTGAAGACTCCTTTATTTTACAATTATAGAGGTTATTGAATCATATTAAGTATGCATTTCTAAATAAGGAATCAAAGCTACCAATGATTGTAGAATCAAATTTGAAGGTAGACCAAAAAGAAAAGTTACTGAAGGTAATTAGAAAGTGTAAGAGGGAAATAGGTTGGAAGATTTTGGATATTAGATAAATTAACCCCTTTTTTCATACATAAGATTTCAATGGAAGATGATTTCAAGACAATTGTGTAACCCCAAAAAATGCTTAGTCTAACTATGAAAGAAGTTGCCAAATATGAGGTAATTAAACTTCTTGATGGATGTGTTGTTTACCACAAATTTTTATGGTTCTTATATGAGCCCCAAACAAGTTATTCCAAAAAAAGAGGGATGATAGTGATACCTAATAAGATGAACAAGCTGATCCTAGTAAGGACCATCACCAAATTTAGAATATGTATAGATCACGAAAACTAAATAACGCCATTTAAAAATAACATTGCTCCCTCCTTTTTGTTGACCAAATGCTTTAGTGACTAGCTGGTCATATGTACTATTATTTTTTGGATAGTTTTTTGAGCTATTTTCAAATTCACATAACCTTGAAAGATTAGGAGAAAATAACATTGGCATTTTCATATTGTATGTTTTCTTATAAGAGGATCATCTTTGAATTTATACAATGCACCTTCTAAGCATTAAAGTTGCATTATAATAACTTGTTTTCCCAAACATTAATGAGGGTTAGAGCCTTGGGCTATTGAGTCACATAAGTTTTATCAACTAAGAAACTATGAAATGCATTTCATTCACATGCATATCTTTAGCAAGAACACATAAATTATGATTTTGTACACAATGCAAAGACTATATATGCACTTAATTGACATATTCTAGGGTATAAAAAAGTTTAAAATGGTTGTGATATGATTGTGTATAATAATGCCTTGAATTTTGGTTTGATGGATTACAATTAGTAATTTGGAATTAATTGTTACAATTGGGAGATTTATGAATTAATATGAACATTTGGACTAGGAAAAATGCCAAGTGGCAAGACAAATCGACACATGACATTAGAAATAAGAGACAAGTGGCATTATGATTATATGACAATTGGCTTAGATAATTAGGTGGAAAATGGCTTGGAAATTAAGAGGCAAATGGACTAATTATTAAGTGACATTTGGTACTATAAGTAAAAGACATGTAGCCAATGTCTTTATTTGACAAGTGTCATGACACTCACCATGCATTTAACCCATAGGTTAGACACACACAAGAGAACCATTTTCTTTTTCATTTTGCCACATTCCATCATCTTCTTTCTTCTTTCAACTTTTGACACTCACATAACCCACACAACTTTGAGTCTTACAAAAATTATGCACCATCCAGTCTAAGATTTCGTTGTTTTCTTCATGTTGATGAAAACCTAATCTATTCCACCTTAAGATGGTATCGTGTAAGCTTGGAAAGCTAGGTTAATTTGATGATTTGAGGTTTTTGGAGCTAAACAAGTACGTAATTTATAAACCAGTTTTGATATATGTAAGCATAACATTAATGATGATTGTTTAGGGATGGATTGATAATGATAATGGTGATTGATGAGTGTTGAGACATTGATGAATGAAGCGATACATTCACATTCTATTTTTGTGTATATGATAAATAATAGTTTATGAATTGTTGTATATATGATCTTGAGTTGGAATTGAGGCGAAATTGATGGGAATTAAGGTATAAATAATGAACTATGAAGAAGATGTTTTGAGTTTAGTATGAAGGGGTAAAAATCTGGAAAAATTAGTAGGAAAGGGATGACAAGACCTTAGTGCATTTAAACTTGATTGGGCTTGAAATGAACCTAGTTTGATGCTTGATTAATCATTTAAGTGATTGATAAGTTTAAGTTGCTAATTAATGTTATAAATTAAGGAATGGATTGTTGATATCAATGTATCTAAATCTCAAAATTTGGGGTTGTTATAGGAATGAAGGTGTTCTTAAGAGTACAAATGTCATCCAAAATATACGAATAATGTGAAATAGGTATGAATGAATGAGAACTGAGATATTATGTGATTATATAATGCAAGAAAAGGATTGGTGATGTATTGTTGATGAATTTAGAATAATCAAGTTTACTTGAGGTATAAGCCTAAATTTGCAAATAGGATATATACAAATTATGATGTTCGAATGGTCAAGATTTGTGATTTAGGACACATGTCTGGGAAAATCAATTGAGCATAAACTAAGCATAACACATATAAATGTGCATGATTGAATATTTATATGATTGATCAACTTAGTAATGTGTACAATATGTGTGTATTGCATGACTAAACAAGCACGAATCCCCAGTTCATCAAAGCAATAGTTTATCTAGAGTGTACTGTGAGTTAACCTAGATGTTCTTTCACTATGATTAATTTGTTCTATTTAAATTTTAGTTCTTAAATTATTACTTTAAGATTGCGATATTTCCAGATATTGATGGTCTGAGGAGTTTGGTATTAGCGATTGTATTAGGAGTGCTTCCTAATTGTATGTGAATCTGTAAAAATGAATGTACTTAACTAAATGTTTAATGTCGGACTCAAATCTGATGAACATGATAAATGATTGTGCACATTGAAATGAAAGTATTTGACTAGAAAATATGTGAATTGATGCATTTCATTACATTGGAATGCATGACCAGGTGGAGGAGTTATGACCGAAGTGACCAGTGAAAAAGAGCTTAAAGCTCATAAATGTGCACAAAGGGCCATAGGGTCAGTTATTAATGAGCTCGATATCCATAATGGGTACAAGATAGTATATGGAATGAGCCCAGTATCCACAATGGATATGAGATAGTAAATAGGCACTTGATCACAACAAAGGAAGAAAATGAATGGAGTCACATATGCATTTACATATACAACATGATAGTTATCATATGAATTATTGAATTGATTTATAGGAATGTTCTAAAATATTGATGTGAAATGTTGTATATAAGTTATAGTTGTTGAAAATGTTTAATATTGGATGATATGATTTGTTTGTGAATTTGATTATAATTGTATATGTGTTTTGATATTGTGAGCACATCTATGATGGTTCACTAACTGAGTTCACAAACTCAACAAAATTGCAACATTGATTTTCAGGTGCAAGAGAAATTTAGCTTCTAAGGCAAACTAGTTGAAGTCTAGTGTTGTCAATTTTGGGAAATAAGAATGGCTAAAAGTTCTAGTCAGTTGATGCCGAAGATTTATATATAATAATTTTGTATAGTTTCTCTTTCATGTTGAACTTTTATATAAAGCTTTAACCTCCCAATTGTTATGTTATGTAAATATATAGATTATGTAGTGTAATGCTACAACGTAAGTTATGTTTTGTGAATGAAGTGGGAGAAGTTGATCTTCTAACTACTTATGTTTTGTATGATTCCATAATAAGTGAATGTGATTGCTCTAACATGCCATTTTCATAGATATGTTCTTGAATATCCACTAGATATTTAGGCATATGCTTTATAGAGGTGGTTTGTTACAAGTTTTGGTATTAGAGCAAGGTTTGACATCCTTAGGGAAATATAAGACATATGGTGAGAGGCTAGTGTAGTGATTACAATTATTGTTTATTATAGGTAGTCCTTTATAGGGGATCAAGTTGTAGAGTTAGCTAAACTTGAGTCCATAGGAGCCAGTAAAGAGTCTCCAATACTAGGGTCTAACCAAATGCATCAGAGAATTCTTGAGAGGAGGTAAAGGAGATATGATAAACTTAGGAAGTAGGGGGTTATATACTTCTATTGAAATACATGCCCTACTAAGGCAGAAGATTGGCTAGAGAGAATAGAAAGGGTATTTAATCGGATGGACTATGAGTCTGATGAGAGGTTTGACTATGTAGTCTTACTACTACAAGTTCTAGCTTATCAGTGGTGGAAGACTATTCCCGACAGTACAACCTGACCTTGCAAATTAACTTGGGAAGATTTCTTAAGCGTCTTTAAGGAGAATTATATGCCAAAGATCTACCTAAATAAGAAGATGTAGGAGTAATTATTTGCCAAAGATCTACCTAAATAAGAAGATGTAGGAGTTTCTAAATCTGAAATGGGGAAGTCTCACTGTAGCAGAGTATAAGATACGATTTAATGAATTAATGGGATATGCTACTGCTTTGATTCCTACTGAGGAATATAAGTGTAGGCAGTTTGAAGATGGACTGAATAAATAGCTCAAGACAAGATTAGCCATTAGTAATCTAGGTAGTTTTGCTGAGCTGCAATCTGCCTCAATCTGAATTGAACAATTATTGAAAGATGGACAAATAGAGTATAGACAGAGTTCAAATGAAGAGACATGGTGGTCTCAAGTTAATTCTAGCGGGAGATTTTATAAACGCTAAAATAGATCATTTCTATCACATACTAGATTGAGAGAGTCAGGGTTTAGACCGAGAGGTGGTTTTATTCATACTGGTAGTGATAAAGGTATAGTATTAGGAGGATAAGCATAGTAGATGTGTAGTTGTGAGCATTGTGGAAAGAAACATGGTGGAGAATGTTGGAAGGTATCTAGAGCTTGTCTTCATTATGTCTAATATCGAGAGCTTGTCTTCGTTGTGTCTCTTTCGAACATCATATTAGAGATTGTCCGATAACTTTCATAGCACAGTCTGGAGTGAGCGGAGGATCAGTTGTAACATCCCATTACCTATGGGAGGCTAGAATAGTAAATATGAGTGATTAATGAGTGTTTAGAAATGCATTTTTCATGCTCATGCAAAATATGGCATACAAATACACGTGAATAGTGAAGGTTTTGCACACGAAAATAATTGCACATGCATTCATGAATGATTCCAAGTATAATTAAATTGAATTCAAAATTTTGAAAATTTAGTGAATTTTGAATTTATTTATGTTGATCATATTATTGGTTAGTAGAATTGTGAGATTTATGAATCTCGGTGAGTTTAGGAATAAATTTCAGAAACAATTTAGAAAATAGGGGAAAAGAAATCAAAAGAAGATTTGGAGATAGTTGGATTGTGAAGATAGAATTAATGGAGTTAGTTTCAAAGAAACTTAGCTAGAATTAGACCTTAGGAGAAGTTAAAAGTGTAACGTTGCCTTTATTATGTGTCAGTAGTAAGTTTGATTAATTCGAGAGTTAAAAAGGGGTTTGTTCTTTTCCTAAGTTCTTTCATTGTTATCATCGTCTCCGAATTTCCAACAAACTCCTTCCGAGAGTTAACTTTGAAATTTTTTTTTCATATCCCTCACCATTTCCTCTACTGCTAAGTGTTTCTTTTTCCTTAAGAAAAACTAGAAGTTGGTTAGTGTTCACAGAGGTTTACATAATTTTGTATGGAATTAGGGCTTGAAGATAGTTGAAGCTTTTGGAGTCTTCAAAAAGTAAGTAGTGAATAAAATTATTAGAGTTGTGGATTTTTGAAATAAAGTTAATGAATTTATTGTCAGTGCATGATCATAAAATGCGGATGGACATATGCTAAAAACGTGAATAAGGAATGCAGTAGTTTTATGTCTTGCTTTTACATGGATGATGATTAATGATTCATAAATTGATAGATGTTTTCGAGTTTGAATAAATCTTTAATGAATGCAGAAAGAAGTGCAGAAAAAAATGACTGATGAGTGGATATTGTTATGTTTTGTATTTAAGGGAAAATCTGAATTAACCTAGGCTAATTTAGGCAAATGTGCCCTCTAGAAAGTTGTAAATCTTTCCTTTAGCTTTTCAACAATATATAGCATGAAATTTTTGGACATCTAAGCTAAAAGTTATAGTCCTTATAAAGGAAGATGTATCTTCTGTCTTTTCGCTTCTTCTATGTTTTGCTTCTTCTGTGATGACGTCATCTTTTTCTGTAGTTTGCTTCTTCTGGTTTTTGCTTCGTCATTGTTTTTGCTTCTTCTGTGATGACGTCACATGGTCTGTGATGACGTCATATCTTCTGTGTTTTGCTTCTTTTGCTTTTTTCTTGTTCTGTGTTTTGCTTCTTCTACTTTTTGCTTCTTCTATGTTTTCGCTTCTTCTTTGATGACGTCACATGTTTAGTGATGATGCCATATCTTCTATGTTTTGCTTCTTCTGCTTTTTGCTTTTTCTGTTGTTCGCCTGGCCTATTTTCTGTTCTATTTTTAACCCTTTAAAAGATAGAATCTATCTTTTAGGTCTTTGGGAAAGTTGTAGATCTTGAAGTCTTTTTTCTAACAATATAAAGAACACCTTAATCAGATATCTGTAGGGAAAGTTATAGCAATTTTTCCCCATTCATCTGTCTTTTTCCATTAGTCTGTTTTTCATTGGGCTTTGTCTGTACCTATCTTCTGTTCCATTTTTGACCCTTCATAAAATAGAATTTGTCTTTGAAATCTTCATAAAAGTTGTATATATTGAAGTCCTTTTTTGAACCATCTAAAGAAAATACAAATAAGATATCTGTGGGGAAAGTTACGGAAATTTTCCTCATTTGTCTGCTTTTTCCTATTCGTCCGATTTTTATTTGAATTCCTTTGTATCTAGTTGCTGGTCCATTTTGATCCTTCAAATGATAAAATCTAACCTCAAGGCCTTCTTAAAAGTTTTAGATCTTGAAGTCATCTTTGAAGTCGTCCTAATATGATCTTAATCCAACATCTCTAAAATGCCATTTGTCCCGAGACAAGTTCAACATGATTGAGGACTAAATCTTGTTTGATTCTTTCAGCCATAATTTTGTTATTCGGCCTCCAAATGAAGTGATTCTTGAACCCTTAGATTTCATAACACTTTTATTTTTACATCTCCATGAATTATTATAGCTTTTGGTTCTGATTTGAAGAAAAATGGATTGAATCAAAGTAAGAGTATCGGTAGGAAGAGCACGAATTGGATATTTTACTAAACATGCTTCAGTATTTTGAATATATCTGGATCTATAGGATTCCAAATGAGATGGTTCTTATTTCAAGATAAACTAGAGACATGGAGCTAAAAAGGGTATGAAGAAGTTGAAATCTATTTCAGCCTCTAGGAATTTCAATTTCTGGATGGAAGTAGTGTATAGCATACTGTTGTTGAATATGAATAGCCCGAAAATGTTTGAGGCATATCTTCCAAATTACTGAACCAAATTTAGTGATTTTGGTGTCAATAGAAAGATAATACATAGAGGAAAATTTTCCTAGAAGAAAATATGACCAAGTTACATCATTTGGTTACATCATTTGAACCTTTTGATTGAACATGAACAAACGATCTGAAAGTGTATTTTGGAAAAATCTGAAGTGATTCAATGAGAAATGAATTGCGAATTTAATGTTGTTAACGAGGCATAAACCTAAGTAGAAATTATACTTAGATGAGTTTTGATGTGAGAATGATTTTGTGATGAAATTGATGGAAAGATCCCCAAGATGGTCATGAATATGCATTGTACATAATTCATTTCATACATGTGCATTATTAAACACCCATAATTTTACAAATTGTGGTATATGTGTATGATGAGTGATATAGAGGAGAAACTGGAACGTCAACCTCCAGACGTTGCCGAAACTTCCAGGCATTATCATCAAGAGTAACTTGTGAGTAACCTAGATGGTCTCACTTAATTACTTGTTTGCTTAAATTTTGTTATAAATGATAAAATGAATGTGTTTTGATTGCTGATTTCGGACAATGAAGGTCCGATGACTGTGATTTTGGAATGGAATATTGAAGTGTTGCTTGTATGTGAATGTTCAGAACTATGTGCTTCATAACATGATTGATTGTGATAAATGCATTCCATACAGGAATGCACAATCAAATAATGGCAATAGTGACTAGAGTAGCCACCGATCAGAGCTTGAAGCTCAAAGTTGAGCTTAGAAAGTGATTAAGAGCCTAAGGCTCACTATGTAAAATGAGCCCTGTATCCCCTTCGAATAAGGGACATGTTGGATCAGAAAAATAAAGCTTGCTATATTTGGAGAAACGGTAGATTTCAAAACTTTTGAGAAATCATTTTTCCAGCGGAAGCAACAAATCCAAATCATCATGCCAATCCACACATGATATTGTATAAGGATAATAAAAACATAAACAAGATGAAGAGTATTACTGACTCCTTTGCTATAGCTTTAAATCCTCGATGCGCTATCCTCTCCTTCTTCTTGTATCCAAATCCTTTTCCTTTGAATCTTTTCCTTTAGCAATCTACATTCTCCTTGTTGTTGTATCCTCAACCAATTTGATTTACCTCTTGTTCTTCAAGGACAATTAGGTTGTCAAAATGCTTTGGCGGGAAAGGAGAAGAAATGTTTGGAGGATATTTTTTTAGAAGAAGATGAACCAAAATTGAGACTCTTTCACTTGGTAATTTCGGTTCACCCTTACATGGAAGGAGAGAGAGTCTAAAAAACTTGCAAGAAGTCTTTCTTACACTGCCAAATTCGCTTATGCATGGAATCGAAGAAGAGAGAGGCATCCAACGCATCACTTCTTTCCTTAATCAATCATAAAACAACCAATAAATGAGACTCTTCATTTATCTTTAAAATGGCTATATGAAAAGACCATAACCTAAAATTGAATTACCAA
>JAOSBN010000007.1:2717842-2743786 GCA_027563595.1 Erythroxylum suave | reverse complement strand
AAGGAGTCGGTAATATAATTTCTACCACCTTGTTCTTATGTTTATTATCCTTATACCGTATCATGTATGGCTATGCACGTTGATTTGGTTATGTTGCTTCCGCTGCAATTTTGATTTCTAAAAAGTTTTGAAATCTGCCATTTTATCCAAATCGTGCATGCTTTATTTTTCTGATCCAACAAGATTTCGGTTTGATGATGGTGCTTTAAAATACTTTAGGATTTGTCCTCGAATCAATGTTAATGTGATTTCTGTTGATGTTAATGCATTAGGTATTTATCATATTTGTATACCTTGGAAACAAGACAAGAGAGTAAATCGATAGTAAAACAATTAGATTGGGTAATGAGGGTTAAACAATCTAATACATAATGTAAATAATCAAATCGATAATTTATATGATGAGAGATCTCGTGTGAATACCTAATAATCTGTTAAAGGGCTTGAGATCTAATTGGATTTGTATGATTACTTTTATTTGAGAGATTGCAAATTCTAAAATTCAATTAGGGGTTATAATTTAGGGTTTAATGATTATAACTCGAGAGAGAGTAATCCACGCTTTGAAATTCTAGGACAAATAGCATATTAACTCAAATGTAATCATGTTAGCATTTTATGATAAGATAAATGCCCCTTCTTATAATTAACTAATCTTCCTTGTGTGATTTTTTATTGTTCATCGGTTATGCTCAGTTTTGATTTCTTTGTGATAATTTTACGTTTTCATTTTTAATCAATATATATTTTCTTCTTTAATTTTCTATTTAGTTTTCCATTTCATTACCTGCTCGATCAAGTTTTTGGTATTTTTGTTGGGGAATTAGTAAGATTAGTTTAATTCTTTTAGTCTAAGGATTTTTCTTCACTCTTGTGTTCATGAAATTGCATGAACAAAAGAGTCACTAGGAGTTCAAGTTGGACAGCTGAACCTCTAGAACTTGACATCACCCAGTAAGAGTGAGCAATTCGAAGAGCTAGACGTGAAAAAGAAGAAAATCTCAAAGCAGTAATGGTAGAGGAATTTCGTCAAGAGTTTTAGTAAAGAGGGAACTAAGAGAGCCAACTATAGACCATCTTGGATTTCATAAGATCGAGGTTTAATGTGAACAATCAAGGTGTCATTAGACTACCTATTCAAGCAACTTCGTTCAAAATAAAACCAACTTTGTTAATCATGCTAGAAACTAATGTTCAATTTTTCGAACCAACTAATGAGGTCCTAATTCTCTTATAGTCAACTTCTTAGAAATATGCAATACTTTTCAATATTATGGGATGTCAGAAGATGTTATTAAGATGAAGCTCTTCCCTTCCACACTAAGGGATAGAGCTATGGCATGGTATCGTGCATTAAGTGCTACGAATGTTTCAAGTTGGGAACAATTAGTGCAGGTATTTTTAGATAAGTACTTCCCTCTTTCGTAGACTGTAAAGATAATCATAAAAGTAAAAAACTTTCAACAAACTGATGGGGAGTCACTTTATGAGGCTTTAGAAAGGTACAAAGGTTTGCAAAGAAGGCATCCTCACCACAACCTACTTAAGGAGTTCCTTTTGCAAACCTAATATAATGGGGTGAACCCACCTACCTGAGGCACCATTGATGCAGCATTAACAGGAACTTTAATGAGGAAGATAATAGATGAAGCAGAGGAGTTGTTGGAGGAAATGGCTAGTAATAATGGATAAGATTAGACAATATACAAATCTTTGACAGGAAAAAAAAGCTTTGGTTGTTGACCTTATCACTAAAATGAAATCTAAGATTGATAACTTGACCTGACAACTAAATAATATGAAAGTCTCTTTTTTAACTATTTGAAAGCTATTTAGAAAAGGTGTAAGTTGTATGGACAAGATAACCATGACATTGATTACTTTCTTATAAAAGACAATAAATTAGAGCAAGTTAACTATATGGAAGTGCAATTTGTCGAGGAGGGGGGAACAACCCCTACTTAAACATATATAACACAGGGTGGAAGAGTCACCCGAACTTCTCCTGGTCAAACAATACAGGAGGTTAGTTCTGAACTCAAGGACCACCTAGTTTCCAATAAGAGAAAACAAACTAGATGATCTCTAAACCAGAAAAAATTTAAATCAAATTGGGGGCATGGATGATGCTCAGAGGCTAGAAGAAAATTTGAATAGGTAAAAAAGAACCATGCCTCCTTCATACACAACCCAAAGTGTAGGAACCCTTCCTAGGAACACCGAGATGAATCATAAGGAAAGGATAATGGTACTCACCTAGGCTACTGAAGAAAAGGCCATTTAAGTTAAAGATGACGGGGAAGAGAACAAGAAAAAGATCAACGAAAGTTCCTTACTGTTAAATACAATTGGATGAAATTAAGAAATATCAAGCTCCAATTCCATACCCTATTCACATAATGAGGAAAACAAAGGAATTTGAACTATATGAAGTTTTGGATATAATAGAGCAATGAAAAGCATGACTCACTCAGATAGAATCTATAAAAGGGAAGTTAGAAAATGAATTTCTAGGTATAAAGAACTGAATTAAAGTGATAAGACTACCACAAAAGCGAGATGATCCGAGAGATTTTAAAATCCCATGCATTATTGGTAGGGTTATAATGGATAAAGCATTTGTAGATCTAGGAGCTAGTATAATTATGATGCCTTGTACCTTATATAAGGAAATGGAGTTAGGTGAAATAACTCCTGCTAGGATGTATGTTCAAACAGTTGATAGAGACACCTATTATCTTAGGAAAACCATTTTTAGCCATCGCTAAGTCTATCATAGACATTGATGTGGGTGAATTACCTCTAAGATTAAGGGATGACATGGTGTCATTTAAAGTGTCGAAAGTTAAAAGCAATTCTCTCAAACCTATGAGTGCTGTAAAGCACAATGAATATTATGAAGAATTCGAGCAAGCTTACACTTGTAAGGACTCATTAGAATGTCCACAAATCTGATAAAAGACTTCAAAGAAGAAAATAAAATAGAAAGGTGGTAAGAAGCAGAGTCTAGGAGCTAGTATAAATATGATGCCTTATACCTTGTATAAGAAAATGGAGTTAGGTGAAATAACATCTGATACGATGTGTGCTCAAGGATGTTCTAGTTAGGGCCGCAAGTTCAGTTTTCCCACAGATTTGGTAATCTTATATATGGAAGAAAATATAAAGACACCTTTTATATTAGCCAAACTATTTTTAGCCACCACCTAGTCTAGTATACATGTTGATATGGGAGAATTGACTCTAAGAGTAGGGGATGACAAGATTTCATTTAAAGTGTCAAATGTTAAAACCCAATCTATGAATGCTATAAAGCACAATGAATCTTGTAAAGAAATTAAGCAAGGTTACACTTGTAAGGAATCTTTAGAATGGCCACAAATCCAACGAAAGACTTGAAAGAAGAAGAAAATAGAAAAGAAAGGTGGTAACTAGCATAATCTGGTAGCTCGAATACAATTTATGAAAGTTGTAGTAGTGCTACCATCATATAACCGATTTAAACCACCATGAGTAAATAACGAACGTTGACCTAGCATCGGTGGACAAAGCATTGTAAGAAGGCAACCTATGATTTTCAATCTTTAGTTGTTCATCTTTTGTACTAGATTAGGTTAGCAATTTTGTTTGTATGTGCTTTTGAAATGAGTTAAATGCCTAAAAGACATCAAACATAAGTAGGACCTTGGAATTCTTACTTTTTCCTTTTTGTAATGGATGAGAATGGTTTAGGGAAGGAAATAATGAGGTGATGATGCAATTATAAGGTATAGAAGGACTTCGGAAGTGAAATAGGAAAAATAAACAAAAATTGGGAGGAATTTCAAAATTTCCAAGGTCATGATCGTGGCCTACGGCAGGGCAATTGCGTCACAAATAAATTTCATGCATTTTTATCCCAATTTTATCCTTCCTAGCCCCTTAACCTATATATTTTACACTCACCCTTAATTTTCCTATATATCTCATTCTTTGGCTCTCTCTTTAAATTAAAGAAGCAAATTCCATCTCACTTCTCTTTACAACAATCATTAAAGTCTCTAGCTCTCTCTAACTTCCTCACAGATCTCATTCCAATGGGAGCAAGAATTAGGCAAACAGTTATGCGCACTTAACTGAAGGGTAAGGTTTAAGTGTTTGGGTAGGGACAAAGGAATTAGGTTATAAATTATAGAGCAACCTTTCAAATTTACTTGGAAGAGAAAGATAAACACTTCCAAACCTTTAGTATAAAGAGAATTATTGTGCCTCAATATTTAGATTTTGACATAATAAAAATAGGTTGAAAGTTTAGGGGGAAGAATTTATTGAGAAAAGTTCAAGCGCCTTAATTATGTGGTGTACAAAGAAATTGCCTTAGAATTCTTAACCTTCCTCCAATATGAGCCTAGTGACCCTAAGGATCTATGGTTTTGGTTGCCGGGTCAACCTTAAGAGTTGAACTACGAGATATTGTGTGAAATTGGTGGATTCCCTTAATCAACCATAATAGACTAGCACGATGAATTTGTTGTTAGACGTTATTGGACTGAACTGACTGGGCTGGGGAATTTTGACTCTAAAAATGCCCACAATAATATAATTTATATTCGTGAGCACTTGCTATTACATAAGTTTATGAATCAAAAAGTGTTTGATAAAATCGAAACCAACAAGTGTTCCGTTAGGGAACTTTTCCTATTGTGGTCCACAGACCATAACATCCAAGTTTGCAACTCCATCATCTTTAATGCTATTATTGCTACTCATAAAAAGAGAACAAATAATCTAGGTATGAGGTATTTGGTTACCGCTATAGTAGACTATTATGGTGTCAATTATGATAGACTAACTATACATTTTCTTAAGTTTCTTAACACTTGTCACCTGACAAGAGCTGAGATCTTAAAGTCCCACAATATGGAACTTTGAGACATTAGTGTAAAATCTCATTTGAAGAACAAGGCAGGATAAGTTAGTTCAAGCTCGAAGCCATCGTAGATAAAGAAGGTATCAACCAATGAAGACTCGGGAGAGGAAGAGATTGCTGGATGGTAGAAGGCAATAGAAGCCATTTCAAACACTAACAAAGCTATTGTAGATAATGCCAGGATGTCGAAGGAAATCTTGAAGGAGCAATGGAGATAACACCTAGATATACAAAATATTCGCAAATACTTTACTGCTTAAGGCATGGAGATTCCCCCTTTAATGCCATCGCCATCACCACCTTAATTGCCATGATAGGTTCTTATGCTTATTATATTTTCATTTATGTCTTTATTTTGTTCTTATGTTTTTATCTTATTTTTATTTTGCTTCCCTCCCTGTATGTTCTTTGCCCTTCTTAAGTTAAGTACAATATGTTGTCTAAGTGTGGGGAGGGTTACATTATATGCATTATATGTTTTATTTTGAATGTGAATTTTACATATTATATGTTAGTTTTGTTTAGGTATGCATGATGTGACTTGTGTCAATTTATCAATGGCTAGGAACTAACATAATTGATTTAGCTTTAACCATAGTCTTTTAGGTTACTAACATTTATTAGCTTGTGAAATTAGTGTCCTATGTTGCTTTGGTTGAATATGAACGTTAATTAGGATATGATGTTAGTTCGTTCACCCTAGGAATTTGACATAATCATTTATAATTTCAGGTCAATCGATTAAGAGGCATTGTTAGTATTTTTTCATGAGAACAATTAGCTAAGAAATGAGGTAGGCAAGAAAATATAAAATTAAAAAATGTTTGTTTTTGTTTAATAAATAACTATTCGGCTGACCCCTTTTTGAAACAAACTGGGTTATGAATAGAGCTAGTACATAGTTAAGAATGTGATCTAGCTGGGTAACTAGGGAACATTCATCGCAAATGCTTATCTTAGTGTCAAACGGCTGTTGAGTTTCAATCATGCAGCACATGCATCAACTATCAAAATACACAATGTAAAATAAAAAGAAGCCTAGAAAATACAGGATCAAACATAGTCATTAGATGTAATAAAACAAAACATGAACTTAAGAAGCATACCTTACAATCTCCTTTGTTATTCATTGTCTTCACATTTTTAGGTTGTTATAAACTATAATAACCTAAGGAGGATGTCTCTAATGATATCAATATGAAGAGTGAAGCCTGAAACCTCTTAGGAAGAATGGTTAGAACACACACAAATTGCTGACTTTGTAGTGTGTTCCTTGAGAGAGTATTTTAGAAGATGGTGAGTAATTAAAACAAGACACTTTGTTTTTTTTCAACTTTTGTACGAAAATGGAGTGTCTTTGACACCTTTTGGCCTTCCTCTAATCCTTAACATCAATGGAGAGTTAGTGGTAGTTAAATGGCTTTTAATCCCATTTAAATTAGTATGAAAGCATTCACCCCTTCTTTAAATGGTAATTTTGTCATCTTGCTTATTAAAGGATAATTTTTTCATTTTAGTTATTAAAAGGTAATTTTTCATCTTACCTAATAAGCAAGATTCACTTGTGTCATATGATTCATAATCAAATGACCAGTTTAGTCATGCATCTCTCATATCTTAGATTCCTATCCAAAAGCATTTTACTGATTTTTCGCATCTCTAATGCATTTGACCCATTGAATTCTCGGCTATGTTGGCCACTTGAATTAACACTTAATTTAAGCAAGTCATGAGCTCTATTTAATAACACATCATAACCTCCAATTGATTAGGAACTCAGGTGTTTGATTACGAACCCTTCTATATACAATGTTCCTGTGCAATTTTCCTTTCACCATTCTGTACCTACTTAGTTTAGAGTATAGTGGAAGTGTCAAAATAATGTTAGTTCTTATCCCTGAGGCTCATTACCTAATTGGATATGTCACTGAAGACTATCTTCATGATATTTCCATTCTGGCCAAAGATTCCCAAATAATAACCCTCGACAAGAGGTCATGGATATCAACTCCTTCTATCGGGAGTGGTGAATCCTTGATTGGCTACTCAATTACCTTTGAATATCTCAAGCTGCACCCAATCACCACCCTTTGAGCAACCTTTCAGAGGCAACAAGAAATGGAGTCAAATACATGATCAATATCTAAGATATCTTTGAGCACCTTAAGTATAATGATATTTATCCCATTGCTATGATGAGAATATCAGTGACACTAGAATAGATTATCTATATAATTGTCTTATGGCCAGTCATCCAATGTACTTACTACTCTTAGCAAGCATCCATATGTTAACTCTAAACAACTTATGAGATCCACTGCTTGATCTAATTAAGGAGTATAATATGTGCTAGTTTGTCTGGATTAGCAATGTCCCGTCTTATTAATCTTATGTTTAGGGATAATTTAGACACTAACATAATTATATATGATAGGAATCTCATTGTCATGAACTCATTATGAATTCCTTTATATTATGTATGAAGTAAATCACTTAATATAGAAATCACGTATAATATGTAAAATACACAAAAGGGGGGGTTGAATTGTGTTAAATCATCTAAGATAGTAATCTTTAAAAACTTCTTGATTTTCTTAAAAAATTCACATGATTACAAAACAATACACTTAATTCGTTTGAGAAATGCAACAGTGGAAATAGTATCCATTCTTCTAACAATAAGAAATTAAACAGATTAAGGATACATAATATGACACTGTGATTTATACTAGTTCACTCTTAACCTTTAGGCTACGTTCAGTCCTCAGAGTTTGTCTAAGATTTCACAATCTCCTTCAACTTTACAAGTATTATTTCTAGAATTCTAGAGCTTCTTCAGGTCTCTTTCACAAAGTATTCTTTATTTGCTATCTTAGCCTCTTTAGGCTCTAGCCTTCCTTTCACTTAAAATGATATTGTTTGAGATTTCACACTCAGGTTACAGTTGTTCTTGATCTCTTTCTTTCTTCTTTTGACTCAGGATAGTTATACAGTAAACTCACTTGAGCACAAAATTATCTTTTGTCAAGTGTAAGTAATCGTAAAAATCAAAAGTTTAAAAGTTTTTTATGTTTATGACTACAATTGTTATGTATAGTCTAAATATCCAATGGTCTTCTTGACAAAATCGCTTGTAGAAACTTCAGAGATCTGTTATTAGTTTAGTCCTGTAACTAAGTCCAACTAACTAACTGACATTGTAGATTATTCTTCAATTATATCATCTTGTATGTTTTTTCTGGTGTCTTCGATTTGCCTGGTGACTACACTTAATCAGTTTGTTAGATCCATCTTAGACTTCATCTTATTCTACTTTTACTTGAATATCGTCTTGATTTGATGATTTATGCCACTTATATTTGTTTGCGTACTTAATAAACTCATCAAAACAATTCACACACTTCTTTTATTATTATTATTTGAATTTCATCAAAATCAGTAGAAGAAGTGCAGTCTTCTTGGCTTAACAATCTCCCCCTCTTTGATGATAACAAATAATCATAATATTAGAAGATAAAAACAATATTTAGATGAATAACGATAATATTCAGATGAATAATGGTAATATTCAGACGAATAGTGGAAGATATACAATTCGTATAATAATGAGAATTTTCTAATACTAATTCTCCTCTCCTTTCTTATTAATCAAAAAGAAAATATGTCATTTCAGACGCTTGAAAATTTCAGAGAACATATATTGAATATCAGTGTGGTTTGTCCTGAAGTCTTCTTCTATAAGAACACGTAGAAGTGTTATTTCCTCATGAAGATCACCCACTGCATCTCCTATTTCATCAACCTTAGTATCAATTTGCTCAATATGTTTAGTTAAGGCTTCTTAAGCTCTACATGTGACTAGCTTTAGCCCATTCAATGAAATTCTTTAAGAGCTTCGAATTAATAGTAGAATCTTGTAGTTTTTCACTAAGTGAATTAAGTTCCTAAAAAAACGGTTTTCTAATTGAATCGTCTAATTTAATAATTTTGATGGAGGTAATTGGAAAGGATGTGTTTGGTGAGGGATGTCAAGATCATTAGGTCTAGGTAGTTTGTAAATTGGTTTCCTTGGAAGGTGTAAGATATTATTAACTGAAGGAATGAAACTTAAGGGTTTGAAATGAATAAGTAAATGCAAAAAGGTTTCTAAGTAAAAATTGATACCTTCAATTGTAATACTTTTTTACCTTCCTTCTGATGTTGTCTCGACCACCTTGAAACTTTCATTATGGTAGATGCACCAAAGTTACTTCTTGATGCCCTTGATAATTGATGTGATATATAGATGTCTGTAAGTTCAGCAGCATGACATACATCGTCTATCTTCTTCATCACCACTCGAATTTCTTCTTCCATGAGATCGTTTTCTTGTTACTCAGGAAATTTCTTCTTCTTTCCTTTTTCTTTGTTGTCTACCAGTGTTAGACGTCTAGGTTGTCCATCTGGTACAATATTGATTGTCATTCTACTTGTCACTGGATAGATTGTATAAGAATTTTTCGTCATCTTAAATGGATATGGTTCTGCCTTTTTCTTCTTGTAGAATACCATACAATCTTCGTTATTCAGGGCTTAGAAGATGTATCGTCTGATCGTTTACTGTTACAAGTTCGACTTGAACCGTAACTTTTTGTTTTGAAGGTTCTCTAACAATAGTTGAACCTCTATTACTATCAAGTATTGATCCTTCTATAATCTTCATCTTCAAATCATCTTTCTTCATTGGTTGAGGGGGATTGTAAGTTACTTGCTGATTTCTAATAGTCTGTGACTTTTGTTGAACATCAGATGATGAAACCTTCTTTTTTTGAATTGGCTTCGTCTTCTTTTGTTCTTCTGCTGACTAGAAAGAGAACTATTTTTAAGGCTTCTTTTGCTTAAATACTAACTTCCTTTTTATCTCTGTCTCTTTAGAAAGTTGCTCTGATTGAGTTTGAGGGATAGAGATAATTGCTCTGGTAGGTTGTTGTTGTTGTTGCTCTTTTGTACTTTCCAAAACTTTACCAAGAATAAGAGTTTTTTTCTTCTTCTATTCTTGTTGTCGTAAGGTTATTAATCTTAGTGACCTTCTTGATTTCTCGGGTCTTTCTGATTGGAGCATCTCAGCCTTCCTCTATAAAGACACTTTGTGAGTTGGTTATTGAACTTTACTTTCCTTCCTTTCAGGAATTGTCTTGGTTTGTATTCGCTTATCAGACTATTGTCCAACCCTTACCTCTGCTGGATTCTTTCGGACGATCGAGGTTTTACTTGTATTTCAGATGGAACAACTTCTTTCTTGCTTCGTCTAATTGCAAGCTCCCCCTTAGACTGTGCTTTCGGTGTGAAATCTTTATCCGCTTCAGCTTCAGTCTTAATCCCTATTTTGTGAATAGTAGAAGCATTGATAACACACTTAATATCAGCGTTACTCTATTTCCCCTATCAAATAAGATTCCAAATTCTTTGAAGAATCTTGTTAGCAACATATCGTAAGGTAAAGAACCATTCTTCAGATGATAATCCTCCCTAGCCTTTATCATGTAGTTAAGAATCAAGAATGGAAGATTAATAGATTAATGTGTGAGTAGATGAAATAGACAATGTTCACCATTCATTGTCACCAAATCCTTTGATCCTGCTCTTGGTAGAATACAGTGAAGAAAAAGTGAATGAAGAACCCTAACCTTCAGAATTAGGTATGAAGACTTCTTAACTCCTGGATTACTCGATCCATACAGTTGTCGATTGATTGTGGCTTTATTTATATGACTTTAAGCAATCCACTTTATATTGTTGAAAATTTTTTCTCCTTCATTTGGACACTCAATAGCCTTCACAATGGAATCTTATGTGACTATCACTGATAACCTATCTACTAATGATACCGAGGTGTTATCTACCACCTTTTCATTCTTCTAGAACTCATATATTTCATTTGGATACACTGGTTTTCAGATATTGAAGAACTTTTCCCATCTAGCTACTTTAATCTCAGGTTCGATATCCATTTGATCATTCTTCAGAGAAGTGAAATTGGCGAGTCCCCATAGATAAGAGATTTTGACATTTTTCTAATATGTAAAAAATGAACACTAAACACAGAAATTTATTTCTCTTAAAAAAGTGAGGTTAGTATCTAGAAGATATTGAAAGAAAGATATGAAATGAAAATGAGAAAGATTTGATGTTGAGAACAAAGGATTGGATCGTCTTTGTTGAGAGCATTTTGAAGCAAGTCGGTTACTAAGTTTCTCAAGAAAATTCTAGAATGTAAAGTGTTGCAGATTTTGGGATGATATCTTTTTATAAACACTATTGAAAAGTTACCGCTTGTAACGTTTGTACTTGATCCATAAGTAATCGTAAAATTGATACTACCATGAAAGTTACCATTACTATTCAATTTGAAAACTTGCGACCTTTCTGTTTCTTCAGGACGAATCATCTCCATTATGGAGTTTCAGACGAATGATCACTTAACATTACCATGTTTAGGTTTTGTCTAATTTCCTTAAATCTATCTTCACTTAAAGGTTTGGTGAAGATATCTACCCATTGTTGATTCGTCGCAACAAATTGTAGATTGATGATCCCTTTCTATATATAGTCTCTTATAAAATGATGTCTAGCTTCAATATGTTTTGCCCTTGAGTGTTGTATTGGATTCTTTGAGAGATTGATAGAACTTGTGTTGTTACAAAAGATTGGAATTTTATCTTCTTGGATATAATAATCCTCTAACAGATACTTTATCCATACATTTGTGAAAAATAGCTTACAGCTGACATGTATTTAGCCTTTGTAGTAGATAGAGCAATTGAACTTTGCCT
This sequence comes from Erythroxylum suave, assembly GCA_027563595.1. Lineage (NCBI taxonomy): Eukaryota > Viridiplantae > Streptophyta > Magnoliopsida > Malpighiales > Erythroxylaceae > Erythroxylum > Erythroxylum suave. The sequence continues at coordinate 2,732,065 of JAOSBN010000007.1, read as the reverse complement.
CTTACTTGACCAAGAAATTAGATTATGACCAAGAAAGTGAACACTTCCACTTGTACTCTTTCTATCAATCATATCTACAGCATAATCAGCATCACAGTAGCCAATTAACTTGAAATCTTTACCTTTCTCATACATTAAGCAACGATTAGTAGAACCTGCTAAATATCTCAATATTCTTCTAACAGCAATATAATGAGATTCTTTAGGATCTGCTAGAAATCTTGCACATAAATAAACACTAAACATTATATCAGGTATGCTTGCAGTTAGGTAAAGCAAAGAACCAATAATTCCTCTACATAATGTTTGATCAATCTTCTTACCAGCTTCATCCTTAGATAAGACGATTGAAAAGATATTGTTTAAGCTTTCACACTCACGTTATAGTTGTTCTTGATCTCTTTCTTTCTTCTTTTCACTCAGGATAATTTTGTAGTATACTTACTTGAGCACAGAATTATCTTTTGAAAAGTGTAAGTAACTGTAAAAATAAAAAATCTAAAAGTTGTTTATGTCTATGACAACAACTGATATTTATAGTCCAAATCTCTAGCGATCTTCTTAGGAAAACTGCTTATAGAATCTTCAGAGAACTGTTTTTAGTTGAGTCCTGTAACCAACTCCTACTAACTAACTAACGTTGTAGATTATTCTTTAATTATATTGTCTTGTATGTTTCATTTGGTGTCTTCTCTTCGTCTGGTGACAACATTTAATCACTTCATCTAATCCCTCTTAGACTTCGTCTTATTCAGTTTTTACTTAAATATCGTCTTGATTTGATGATTTGTGCCACTTATATTTATCTGTGCACTTAATAAACTCATCAAACCAGTTCACACACTTCTTTTATTATTATTGTTTGACTTTCATCAAAATCAATAGAAGAAGTGAATTCTTTTTTACTTAACAATATAATGTATCAAAGGCTTCATAAAGTTGATTTAAGATCACTATCAATTCATAAAGAACATAAACATAAAACAAAAAATCCTTTATTAATCATAAAGATTTGTACAATAAATGCTAAAAGCGATTGACTTTAGAGCACTTCAACATTCCACTTACACTAAAGTCAATAACCTTTGTATCTAATAACATAGGCAAGTACATGAAAATCATACCTCGTTTTGGGAATCAACTTAGCCAAAGGATCAACAATTTTTTGATCAGTGGGAGCTCTCTCTATCTCGACATCATTTTTACCAATGATTTATCTAATCAAATGGTATCTCTTAAGTACGTGTTTGGATTTTTAGTGAGGCCTTAGCTCCTTTGCTTGGGCTAGGGCACCATTGTCGTCTCAAAAAACTATACAAGTCAACATTGTTAAGAACAACTCCAAGTTTTGTGATTAACATCTTGATCCAAACTGTTTGCTTTGTTCCTTCTAAAGAGAAAATGTACTCTGCTTCAGTTGTTGAATCTACAGTTGTATCTTATTTAGAACTCTTCCAACTAACTACTCCATCGTTTAGTGTGAAAATATATCTTGACTGGGATCTAGAGTCATTCTTATTAGATTGGAAACTGGCATCTGTATACTTGCTCACAACAAGATATCCTTCTCCATATACCAAGAATACATCCTTAGTTCTTGTAGTAACCCACTCCTATAGATCATATTCCCGAACACATATATGGTATTCAAGAATACAAGGGTGGTGTGCTAAGATGGTTAGCCAAAATCAATAAAAAATTCTTCAAACATCAAATGCATATTAGAGAAAACCAATAATCAATAATGGCCTATTTTACTCATAAATAATTTCAGTCGCAAATGTTACAACTAATAAACATATCACCAAATTTCAATAATCATTTGGGACTATTAAACTTATGAAACACTTCTAGTCATAAATTCAATACATGATAGAATTTGTTACATATACATGGTACAATATTTGTGGAATACAATTTAGATATATACAAAAATCACTAAAGACTTATGTAGATGCAACTGATCCCGACCTCTATCTCTTATTCAACTTTAACAACTATATTTCCAGTTTGTCTAGTAATCTATCACCTCTATGTCAGAAAAAAAGTTGCTAATTTGTTGAATTTTACAAACTCAGTGAGTTATCTATCATCGATGGCTCACTTATAACACATAACACATATAATTCATGTAATCACATAATTCACATCACTTTATTAATTCATCTTGTAGCATCAATTAACACTTTATTCATTTATTTCACGTTTCACATTTGAACAATTCAAACAATCCATTTCAATAATTTAAACATAGATATCAATAATATATGCAATGCTCAAGAGACTCACTTTCAATTGTTATTGTTGTGACCAAGTGCCTATAACTGTCTCATATCCATTATGGATATCGGGCTCATTAATAACTATCCCTTATCCTTTAGGAATGCAAGGCTCATTTTACATAGTGAGCTAGAGGATCTTACCACATTCTTAGTTTTAAGCTCTTTTTCGATAGGAACTCCGGTCACAATAACCTTTATGTTATCATGCATTTGTGTAATGAAATGCATTAGATGTATTCAGTCAATCAATTGTGCTCAATCTTACACTTTCATATCCACATTCACATTTATCATCAGACCTTAGTACAGCTTCCAACATTTAAGTTGATAATCACTTATGCATTCAAATTCACATACAATGAGAACTTCCAATAAGTTTTTCATGCATCAAACACCTCAAACATTCAACGTCCAGAATCAAAACATTCATATCACATAACAATTCAAAATAGAAATTAAAATAAACAATTAAACATGTGAGACCATCCAGGTTACTCATAGTATGCTCCAAATTAGCATTAGCTTTCAAGATCTGGAAAGTCTAGATGTGAACTTTCTATCCTTTATATAAATATCATGCAATACATATATTGCACACATATTATTAATTTTACAGTCACAAAAACATTCAATTATACATATATGTGTATGTGTACTGTATAATGCATGCTCATATTGACCACCCTAGGTATATTTCCTTTATTCACATCTCATAATCATTTAAGAACATCTTCCAATCATTCTTTAATACCTAAAGTGCTTTACTCACTTTACTCACCTCATTCTTCATCCATTAGATTCATTCAAGATCTCATTCAAGTCTAATTACCTCATATAAAAGCACCTTGGCATTGATTGGCTCAACCTTCACTCAAAAGACAACTCTTTTTCTCCTTATTTTTGGCCTCTAGCTAGGCCACAATCATGGTGTAAGGGCCACAATCGTGACAAAACCCTCTTTTTATCAAGCTACGATTGTGGGGTGAAGGTCACAATCGTGCCCTGCATTTTCTTCCTCCATTCTCTCAAATTCATCATATATATACTCACATCCATTTCACACCAAATTTTCCAGAATTCACCATATCTAATACGTCATCATTTCACACTAACTCAACTATCATATTGATTACATTAACTCAAAAAGATTCAACTCATTTGGTTTATCATTTTCAACTCAGTCTCATCCTTCATGAAATCTGATCTTTTTCCACAATATATCTCATTCATAAAGCATCAACAATTTATTCACTATGTTATATCCTCATTTATCACTCTAACTAATAGTATATGCAGTCAATTGACATATTTCGGGGTATAAAAAGTTTAAAATGATCATTATATGGATTGTGTGTTGCTTATGTCCTGAAGTCTGGTTTGGTGCATTATAATTAGTAAATTTTGAATTAATTGTTCCAATTGGAAAATTGATGAATTCAAATTTGCATTTAGTTTAGGAAAAATGTCAAATTGACGTATGGAAATTTAAGATGACTAAGCCTTTGAAATAAGTTAAAGATGGTGGTATAATTGAGTGGCATTTGGCATAGGAAATTAAATGACAAATGGCAATAGTGAATGAGTTAGAAATGGCCTAGGATATTAGTGATATTTGGTAGCTTATATATGGGACAAATTGAATGCGTGCATAGACGATAAATGTCATTATGAAATGGTGACACCTAGAACCTAATGTGTTGATCAATTGAAAGGATAGTTTTTGTTGGGTTCATTCTTCTTCTCCTTTCCACTCACCATCGAAACACCATACCCTGACATCCCTATGTTTTGCTTAAGTTTGTGTCAATTGCTGCATTAAAAATCCATGCTTTCACCCTTCACAAGATAGCTATAGAACCAAAACATTATTGTTGCTATTGTTGTCTTTTATCCATGCTGAAAATCTAATTCCCACCTCGCATTTGAGATGACAATATATGCATATAAGACAAAGTAGACTTGTTAAATTGAGGTGGAACTTAAGCTAAACAAGTATGTAAAGTATTAAGCTTTATGGCATGTTGTAATAGAAGTTTATGATGATTGAATTGGGATAGATTACATATGATGTTGATGATGAAGAGTGCTTGAAAATGATACATGAATTGGATACATTTTTGTTTTGTTCATGATGTGAGAACCATAATTGATAGGTTGCTATATGGATGAGTTATATTGATATTTAAAGTTTAAATGAAGATGAATTTACCTAAAGAAAGGTGTTACTGAAGTGTTCTTAAATTTGGGAAAAAAAATTAGGACTATATATATGATGAGACTAAGTGAATGAAAGTTTTTGTTTTGTCTTTGTATGCGTAAAAAGTAAATAGCTTATGAGCTGCCAATGGAATAATTTTGAGTTAGAATTGGAGATCAATTTGATTAGGAATTGAAGAATAATTAAGGTATACTTGACGTATAATTGATGGACTAATATGAAGATGTTTTGAACTTGGTATGAAGGTGTTATAATATGGAAAATTAAGCCAAATTAGGCAGTGCACTTTGGGGCACATATCCCACGACCATGGGAAGGTACCCCATGATCGTGGGCAATGCTTTGGAATGAAAATTTTTGGTTTTGTTTAATTTTTGAACCAAATGAAAATAAGTCACTCTACATTGGTGTATTTGGGCTTGATTAAGGCTTGAAAAGAATATAGATAGTTGCTTGATTAATTAATTAGGGGTTTGACATGTTTAGGTTGTTAATTAATGTTATTACTTAATGAATGGATTATCCTGATATTAATGTATTTAAATATGGAAATTATGAGTTGTTAAAGGAGCAAATATGTTCTTATGAATGCAAATATGATCTAAAGGATATGAGTGAGGTGTATTAGGCATGAATGAATGAGAATTGGGATATAGTGCTAGAAAAGGTTGAGGAATGTATGATTGATGAATTTAGAGTAAACAAAGTTACTCAAGGTATAAACCTAAATGCAAAGTGGTAACATACAAGTTATAACAATTGAACAATCAAGATTTGTGATCAAGATTACATAACCAGAGAGGATAATTAAGTATGCATTGAATATGACACATATACTTATGCATGATTGTATATTCATATGATAGACCAAATTAGTGATTGTGAACAATGTTTGTATTGCTTGACTATTGACATACAAGTTGTAGATATTGCCGGATCATCAAAGCAATAGCTTTTCTGAAGTGTACTATGAGTTAACCTAGACGGTTCTCACTATAATTGATTTTTTTGGTTAACTTTTAGTTATTAAACGGTTAATTATACAATTGTTATGATTTTTAACATTGTTGGTTCAAGGAGTTTGATACTTGGGACTGTATATGGAAGTGTTTTCAAATTGTATGTGTAATATGGAATGTGTACTCAATTGAATGTTGAATGCCAGACTCAGGTTCAAAGAATGTGGTAAATAAGATGAACGCATTGAATCAAAAGCATTGATAGCATAATATGTAAATTGATGCATTCCATTACATTGATATGGACTAGATAAAGGAGTTCTGACTAGAGTGACCAATATAAAAAAGAGCTTTATGCTCAGGAATTGTGTTCAAAGAGCCATAGGCTTAGTTAATAATGAGCCCAATATCCGGAACAGATACAGGATAGTAAATGAAATGGGCTCAATATTCACAATAGAAATGGGACAATAAATAGTTGATTGGTCATAGCAAAGTAAAATGAAATTGGAGTCATGTGTGGATTTCCATATATACAATTTCACATGTATTATATGAATGATTGAGATGAATTAATGGATTGTTCTAGAATCATATTATGAAATGTTTGTATACACGTTATACTTGTACTTGATGAAATATGACAATATATAATATGGGATTTGATATTAGAAGATGTGTTGAACTTCTTGAAATTGGTTATATACTTGACTTTGTGTTATGAACGAAGTGAGCACATCGAAGATGGTTCACTCACCGAGTTCGCAAGCTCATCAAAATTACAATGTTGATTTTAGGCACAAGGTAGTTCTAGCTTCTAAGGCAGCTAAGTAGAATTCTAGTACTGTCATTTTAAGAACAAGAATGACTTAAAGGTTTGGTCAATTGATGTCTTAGGAGTATAATTAGAATGTGTTTATTTAACTTCTCTTTTCATATTTTTTGTATGGATTAGTAAACTTTCAAATGTTATGTAATGCAAATACATGGATATATAAATTGTAATGGTACAATGTAGGTAAGTTTATTTTGTGAATGAAATAAGGAAATTGATCTTTTTGAATATTTGTGTTACACCTGATGCTATAATAAGTTAATGTGACTATTTTATTGTGCCATTCTCATAGGGTATGTTCTTGATTATCCTCTAAATGTTCGAGCATATACTTTATGGAACTGGTATGTAATAATTTTTATATCTTTAAGGGCATATGTAAGCATTTAGACATGGAATATAGAAAGAGACCTAAATATTAATCATTGTTATTGTTATAGTTCATCTGCTATATAAGACTGAGATGTAAAATCAGCTAAACTTGAGTCTATAAGAGCCAATAGGTAGTCCCCCATACCCCAGTTTGAATAAATGCCATGAACGATTCCTGAGCGAAGAGAAAAGAGGTATGATAAAATTAGGAATTAGGGGTTATAGACTTCTATGGAAGTACAAACCTTATTGAGGCAGATGGTTGGTTAAAAAAATGGATAGGGTGTTTGATTAGATGGACTATAAGTCTAATGAAAGGTTTGACTATGCAGTCTTGTTACTTTAAGGTCTAGCTTATTACTGGTGGAAGACTATCCCATGTAGTTATGTCCGACATTGTTGACTAACATAGGAAGACTTTTTAAAGGTCTATAAAGAGAACTATACCAAAGATCTACATTGATAGGAAGATGAAAGAGTTTCTCGGTTCGAAACAAGGATATCTCACTATAACTGAGTATGAGGTGCAGTTTAATGAATTGATGGGGTATGCTACTACTTAGACTTTGACTGAGGAGGATAAAAGTAGGTGGTTTGAGGATGGACTGAATATGGAGACCAAGACGAGATTGGCTATTAGTAATCTGAGTAGTTTTACTGAGTTGCGAGCTACTTTAATCTGAATTGAATAGTTATTGACGGATGAATAGTTAGAGTATTGGCAAGAGTTTAGCATTAAAAGGCACAGTGAGTCTCAAGTTGATTTTGGCAAGAGGTTCAACAAATGCCATAATAGATCATTCTAATCATAGACTAGATTTAGACAGTTGTGGTTTATAAGGATAGGTAGTTTTGTTCATGTTGGTAGTGGTAGAGGTCAGGTGTCCAGAGGGACATATGGAGGGCAAACACAAAAAAATCCTAGTTATGAGTATTGTGGAAAGAAACATGGTGGAGAATGTTGGAAGATATCAGGAGCTTGCTTATGTTGTGGCTCTTTTGATCATCATATTAGAGATTGTTTTACAATATTAGGAACACAGTCTGAAGTGAAAGGGGGATCAATGACTGCAATGACTGCCCAGTAGAGCAGAGCCAGTGGAGTAGGACAGAGATAGAGGAAGGGGTAAAATGAGTTTAACAAGTCCTAGTGTTAGAATTAGGTGCGGAGTAACCAACCATAGCCCCAAGCCAAGATATTTGCTATTACTAAATACTAGACACAAAATTCTCTAGATTTTATTGCAGGTGTGTTACATTTGAGGCATTTGTATTATTAGATCTAGGATCTACACATTTATTCATTACTCCACATCTGGAATCCAAACTACATCGTGAGAGAGAGATGTTGAAATTTGGTTTAAAGGTGAGTACATCGAGAGGTAGTACTACAATGATTGGAGAAGTGTGTAAAAGATGTATTATTTAGGTTTATTAGCCTGAGTTGAAAGCTGATTTGATAGTACTAAAGTTAAAAGAGATATGTCTCATTTTAGGCATGGATTGGCTTACTGCTCATAGGGCTGTAATGAATTGTTGTACTAAAGAACTCATTCTTGAATCTCCTAATCAACCAAGAGTAATATTTTGAGGTGTTAGTCAAGTAGTACCATCCATATTGTTTTCATCAATGAATGCTTTTAGACTGATTCAAAGTGGATGTGAGGCTTATCTAGCCTATGTAACTAATACCTTAGTTGAATAGACGATGTAGGATATTCCTGTTGTTAGGGATTTCTTAGATGTATTTGCCACTGAATTACCCAGATTACCACTAGACGGGGAAACGGAGTTCACGATTGACTTAGTTCCAGGTACTACTCCTATATCTATTCCTTTATATAGGATGGCACCTGTGGAACTTAAAGAATTTAAGACTTAATTGTAGGAGTTATTAGATAAGTATTTTATTAGACCCAGTGTATCACTTCGGGTAGCTCCAGTTTTGTTTGTAAAGAAAAAGAATGGAACCTTGAGATTATGCACTGATTATAGGCAATTGAATCAGGTGACAATTATAGGTAATTATAGGCATCTCAGGTGTTTACCAAACTGGATTTAAGTTCAAGGTATTATCAATTGAAGATAGCATAATTTCATGTACCAAAGAGTGCATTCAGTACTAGATATGGACACTCTGAGTTTTTGGTGACGCCTTTTGGACTGAGGAATGCTCTGACGACCTTTTATGGCATTGATAACTGAAGTATTCCAACCTTACTTAGATCATTTTGTGATTCTATTCGTAGATGATAATTTGGTGTACCCGAGGAGTTGAGAGGAACATTCTATGCATTTGAGGTTGGTCTTACAAATAATGAGAGAGAAGCAATTGTATGGCAAGTTTAGTAGGTATGAATTTTTGCTTAATTAACTAGTGTTCATGGGTCATATAGTATTTGGACAGGGAATATAGGTAGACCCAAAGAAAGTTAAGGTAATAATAAAGTTGGAAGAACCTAGAAATGTGTCTAAAATTTAGAGTTTTCTTGGGTTAGCAGATTATTATAAGAGGGTTGTCAAGGGGTTTTCATTGATCTTAGCCCCTTTTACAAAGATTCTAAGAAATAATGTACCTTTTGCATAGACTGATGAGAGTCAGACGAGTTTTAAGGAGTTAAAACATCAATTAACTATGGCACTAGTGTTTTCTATATCGCCTGGATCTGGAGGATATGTTGTATATAATGATGCTTCACACCAGGGATTAGGGTGGGTTTTGATACAATATGGTAAAGTGATTGCATATGCTTCGAGTTCATTAAGATCTCATGAGTTCAATTACCTAGTTTATGATTTAGAACTTGCTACAGTGGTGTTTGCTTTGAAAATTTGGAGACATTATTTATATGGTGAGACATTTTAGATATTTATAGATCATAGATGTTTGAGAAATTTGTTGAGCCAAAAAGAACTAGATATGAAACAAAGGAGGTGGATTTAGTTACTAAAAGATTATGATTGCACAATTGAATACCATCTAGGTAAAGCTAATGTTGTGGCTGATGCATTAAGCAAAAAATTGTGTAGCAGTGTAGCATAAATTAAAACATCAAGATTACCAAACCTAGTTTAACTGAGAACCCTAAATATTGAGCTAAGTTTAAGGTAGAATGAAGCATTATTGGCTACGTTGAAGCTTATACTGGTATTACTTGAAAGGATCTGGAAAGCTCAAAGCAAAGACCTAAAATTGGTGAAGATTGCGTAGATGTTAAAATAGAATTCGAGTTCTGAGTTTAAGTTGAAGGATGATACATTGTGGTTAACATAGTGATTATGGGTACCGAGTGTTGATGGTTTAAGAGAAGAAGCCATATAGGAGACTGAGGAATATATAAGGAAGTAATAACCCTATCGATTTGATCAACAAGATAAGAATTTTGAGGACAAAATTCCATAAGGGCGGAGAATTATAATAGCCCAGGTTCAAAACTTACTGAGGGTTGGGATCTTCTACTATTGAGTCATATAATTTGAGAATTTATAAAGTGCATTTCATTCATATGCGTAATATTCACATACACGTATGAATCATGATTTAGCAAACATTGCAAAGATATTATATGCACTCAGTTGACATATTCTAATGTATAAAAGGTTTAAAATGATCATGATGTAAATTATATATTACCTCTATCTTGCATTGGTTTGATGGATTATAATTATTAATTATGGAACTAATTGTTCCAATTGGAAAATAGATGAATTAAAATGTGCTTTTAGTTTTGAAAAATGTCAAATTAACACAAGGAAATTTAGGATTACTAAGCCTATGAAATATAGTGACATTTGACATAGGAAATTAAGTGACAAATGGTAGCAGTAATTGAGTGACAAATGGAATAGGATATTGTTTAAATTTGGAAGCTTACATATAGGACAACAGAGTTGAGAAATGTCATTATGAAATAGTGACATTTAGCAACTGATGAGTAAAGCTACTGACGGGATAGTTTCTGCTAGGTTTATTCTTCTTCTCCTTCATCTCACCACTAAAACACCATACCCTCACATCCCTGTGTTTTGCTTAAGTTTGTGTCCAATTGCCACAGCAAAAATCCATACTTTCACCCTTCTTAAGATAGTTTTAGAACCAAAACATTATTATTTTTGCTATTGCCTTATATCTTTGCTAAAAAACCCACCTGTACAATTCCCACCTTGTATTTGACATAAGAATGCATGCATAAAAGAAAAAATAGATTTGATTAATTAAGGTGGAACTTAAGCTAAATAACTAAGTAAAGTATTGGGCTTTGTGGAATGTTGTGATAGAAAGTTTATGAAGATTGAATTGGGATAGATTATATGTGATGTTGATGATGAAGTGTGCTACAAAATCATTCATGAATTGGATACTTTTCTATTTTGATTTTGATGAATGAGAATCATAGGCGATAGGATGCTATATGGATGATTTAGATTGAGATTTGAAGTTTAAATGAAGGTGAATTTATGCTAAAGAAAAGTGTTATTGAAGTGTTCTTGAATTTGGAAAAAAATTAGCACTACATATATGATGACATTAAGGGTATGAAACTTTCTGTTTTATTTTTGCTTGCACAAAAGATTTTGAGTTGGAATTGTAGATGTATTTCATGAGGAATTGAATTATAATTAAGGTATACTTGAGGTATAATTAAAGGATTAATATGAAGATGTTTTGAATTTCGCATAAAGTTGTTAGCAAATGGAAAATTAAGGGAAATTGGGTAGTGCACTTCTAGGCACTAATCCCACAGTTATGGGAAGGTCCCTCATGATCATGGACAATGCTTTGAAATGAAAATTTTTTATTTTCTGTAATTGTTGAACAAAATGAAGATAAGTCACTCCATATTGATGTATCTAGACATGATTAAGGCTTGAAATGAGCCTAGATTGTTTCTTAATTACTGGGTTATAAGTTTGATAAGTTTAGGTTATTAATTCATGTCATTACTTAGTGAATGGATTGTTTTGATATCAATGTATTTAAATATGGAAATCATGAGTCATTAAAGGAATAAAGATAGTCTTATGAATGCAAATATGATCTAAAGGATATGTGTAAGGTGTATTAGGTATGAATGAGTGAGAATTGGGAAATTGTGTGCAAAGATATTGTATGCACTCAGTTGACATATTCTAACGTATAAAAGGTTTAAAATGATCATGATGTAAATTATATATTACCTATATCTTGAATTGGTTTGGTGGATTATAGTTATTAAATTTGGAACTAATTGTTCCAATTGAAAAATAGGTGAATTAAAATGTACGTTCAGTTTTGAAAAATGTCAAATTAACACAAGGAAATTTAGGATTACTAAACCAATAAAATAAATTCAACATAGTACTAGAATTTAGTGGCATTTGACATAGGAAATTAAGTGACAAATGGTAGCAGTAATGAAGTGAAAAATGGACTAGGATATTGATGAAATTTGGCAGTTTACATATGGGGCAACATAGGTGAGAAACGTCATTATGAAATGGTGACATTTAGCAACTAATGAATTAAACTGCTGCAGGGATAGTTTCAACTAAGTTTACTCTTCTTCTCCTTCATCTCACCACTAAAACACCATACCTCACATCCTTGTGTTTTGTTTAAGCTTGTATCCAATTGCCACCGTAAAAATCCATACTTTCACCCTTCTTAAGATAGTTTTAAAACCAAAACATTATTCTTTTTGCTACTGTCTTTTATCTTTGCCAAAAAACCCACCTATCCAATTCCAACCTTGTATTTGAGATGACAATGCATGCATAAAAGAAAAATTAGATTTGATTAATTATGGTGGAACCTAAGCTAAACAACTAAGTAAAGTATTAGGCTTTGTGGTATGTTGTAATAGAAAGTTTATGCAGATCGAATTGGCATAGATTATAAGTGATGATGATGAAGTGCTCGAGGAAATCATACATGAAGTGGATACTTTTCTATTTTGCTTTTGATGAGTGAGAATCATAGGCGATAGATTGCTATATGGATGATTTAGGTTGAGATTTGAAGTTTAAATGAAGTTGAATTTATGCTAAAGAAAAGCGTTATTGAAGTGTTCTTGAATTTGGAAAAAAATTAGGGCTACATATATGATGACATTAAGAGTATGAAAGTTTCTGTTTTATTTTTGCTTGCACAAAAGATTTTCATGTGGAATTAGAGATGTATTTGATGAGGAATTGAAGTATAATTAAGGTATACTTGAGGTATAATTAAAGGACTAATATGAAGATGTTTTGAATTTCACATAAAGTTGTTAGAAAATGGAAAATTAAGGGAAATTGGACAGTGCACTTATGGGCACTAATCTACAGTTGTGGGAAGGTCCCTCATGATCATGGGCAATGCTTTGAAATGAATTTTTTTGTGTGTAATTGTTGAACCAAATGAAGATAAGTCACTCAACATTGATGTATCTGGACATTATTAAGGCTTGAAATGAACCTAGATTGTTGCTTAATTACATGGTTATAGGTTTGATAAGTTTAGGGTATTAATTGTTGTCATTACTTAATGAATGGATTGTTTTGATATCAATGTATTTAAATATGGAAATCATGAGTTATTAAATGAATAAAGATAGTCCTATGAATGCAAATATGATCTAAAGCATATGTGTAAGGTGTATTAGGTATGAATAAATGAGAATTAGGAAATTGTGTGAATGTATATTGCTAGAAAAGGTTGATGAATGTATGATTGATGAATTTAGAGTAATCAAACTTACTCAAGGTATAAATCTGAAAGTAAAGTGGTAATATACAAGCTATAATAATTGAACCGTCAAGATTTGTGATTAATATTACATACTTGGAAAGGTCAATTGAGTATGCATTGAACATGAAACATATACATGTGCGTGATTGTATATTCATATGATTAAACAAATTAGTGATTATAAACAATGTGTGTCTTTTGACTATAAACGCATAAATTGATCGCCAACATCCAAACATTGCCTTATCTTGAAGGCAATAGCTTTTCTAGAGTAGCTCTAGATTTTTCTTACTATGATTGAATTGTTTTTTGTTAACTTTTAGTTATCAAACGGTTACTTATACGATCACTATGGTTTACGACATTGTTGGTTCTCAGAGTTTAATACTTGGGAATATATACAGAAGAGTTTTCAAAATGTATGTGTATTAAGGAATGTGTACTCAACTGAATGTTAAATGCCGGATTGAAGTCCAAAGAATGTGATAAATGACTTGAACATTTCGAATGAAAAGAATTGATAGCATATTATGTGAACTGATGCATTCCATTACATTTATATGGATTATCAGATTAAGGATTTATAACTGGAGTGACCAAATTCCATAAGGGGGAGAACTGTAATAGTCCAAGTTCAGAACTTACTGAGGGTTGGAATCTTAGACTATTCAGTTATATGATTTGAGAATTTATGAAGTGCATTTCACTCATATGCGTAATATTCACATACTCGCATGAATCGTCATTTAGTACACATTGCAAAGATATTACATGCACTCAGTTGACAAATTCTGATGCATAAAAGGTTTAAAATGATCATGATATAAATTATATATTACCTATATCTT
>JAOSBN010000007.1:2666248-2708455 GCA_027563595.1 Erythroxylum suave | reverse complement strand
ATGGGATTTGTACCTCTCTTAAATGAGAGAGATATCATTTGGGCCTCTTGACAAGTATGACTGAAGAAATGCATAGCTGTGCTCAAATGAATTGATGAGGAGTTATCAATGTCATTTGTTATAGTCCATCAACTTGGGAATCAAGAAACTATGATTAATCAAAGGTTGACATATACCATGCCTTATGAGTAATCTTGATATCGTGTTACAAAGGGACTGAGTTTATAACCATGGTCACAGGTTAAATCAGATTACCGATCCTAATTTGATTTGGGTAGTCATAATGTCTTGTTAGAGGCCACTTATGACTTATGGGCGTTGAAGTGTGATTAAGCCCATTGCCAACATCAAATGAGCCTACAGGGGTCATATACAGAGAGTGATGTGATCTTGGCTTATTCTCTTGGGCCTAATTTGTTAGGCACTGAATAAATATATGTGGATATATTTATTGGGCTAGAATGAATTAAGTTGTCAGGCTTTTATTATATGAGATATAATATCAGCTTATTGGGCTTACATAATCCTAATGGGTTTAAGATTATGATATTCTTATTCCTAATAGGAATAGGGATTAGGGTTTCTCTATAAATAGAGAGCTTATGTCTCATTAGAAAAGAGACGAAAAACCCTAGCCACTAGACCTAGTCGTTCGTTCTTCTTCCGAGAGAAAAATTGTGCAGAGTTTTAAAGTGTTTTAGAACGTGCTAGCACACATTAGCTGCTGCCTGGATCGTTCATCCTTGTGTGGATACCAGTAGAAGACGTTCGCGTGTCGCATCATCTACAAATCTGAAAACAAATACCAATCCACATCAAGAGGTAATTTCGTACATGTTGTGAAATTTCGATTATACTTCTTGTTATGTAGTATGGTCCATTCCATTGCGTATTGTGAATACCCGAGCCATAGGCGACCCAACATAAAAGTTATGAATTCTAAAGAAGGGTTTTTTCTTCCTGTTAGATTTCCTTCTATTAGGTATTTTGAAGTCATCTTTCAACTTAGAAGAAGGACGAGTATCAAGGCTTACCTCATTAATGATACTTATTTCATTCAAGTAGCCTCTTTAAGTGTGATAGTAGTGAAATAAATGCATCATGGTTCTTTTTTACTTATGGAGCCAATGGTGTGGTATATATTGTGTTATTATTGGAATTATATTCCTCATTTTTCTTGATTGTGCTCAATGTTAAGAATAGCATACTCTTCATTTATTTCTTAGTCCTCTGCCATTAATTCCATAAACTTGCATATGTTGAAATTTTCCCTATAGGTCTTCCTTTATCTTCATATTGTTAGGCTTCCATACATATGTGATTTTCACTACATCTCCCACTAGCTCATAATTTTCATTTTGTTTTAAAATTGGTATTTCTTTAGGGAGATCTTTAATTGCATCGACTAGTATATAAATTCTAGCAAATTTGATTCTTTGGTTTAAGTTATGGCTTCATCCAATTGTACAGGTTTGTCCACAAGACTATAATGTGACCCAGACCTGTTAATGTCCGATACTCCAAAGGAATTCCATGGACACACATCTAAATAAAAATGTTGAATTGCTTGCTTTCTTCTATGTTTAAGCTAGGTCGCCAAGTTTAAAGTAAAAGGGGCTTGTTATAGACATACTAAGGCCCTGAATTAAAGACTTTCTTAGTAAATATTGAACTGGAAAACTTGAAGACGAATACCTCCTTATTGTTGACAAGTATGTCTACTAGTCCATAATGCTTCTAAATAGAGTGTGCCTAAACCTTCATTGCAGGAAATGACACTATTCTATCCACGAAGAAGCCAATGAGGTTAGTGTCTCATCTTCTTGCTCCAGCCATTTTAATATCTATAGGAGGGGTAACTACGTGGTGTTTAGTTGTTTTTTCTGGAGCAGAAAAAGACAACTTAGTTTCAAATTTGGAGTCATCCATAACATGAAGCCAAGTGCATTTGGGGGGTAGTGAGGAAGGCTTAAATGAGTAAGGATAATGTTCAGAGGTCACATTGGTAGAAATAAGATTAGTTAAGGGTGAGGAACTAGATTTGCGAGTGAAATTTGGGCAGGATAAGTCATAAAGAGGGGTAGGAAAGAGTCTGCTTCACCTAACATATTACCAAAAATGGAGAAGAGTAGAGTTAAAGAGGAGAGTAGAGTTAAAGTAAAAGTAAAGTAGTTGAAGAAGAGTAAAGATAAAGCAAGGAAAACAAAAGAGATGAACACTAAGATGAAGGTTTGTGCAAATCATGAAGTGATGATGGTGGAGAGAGAACTTTTAGGTTAAACTTAGTTCTGTCAACTACTTCTCAATACTAAAAAGATGCTTTTACAGCTCTAATAGGGGCAATAAACCTCTTTTAGAAATTAGTTCAACAGGAAATGCAAGAAAAGAATCAAGTTTCACAGTAAGACATGAATTTATAATTCATATTTGATTGTATTTATAGATTAATCAAGTTATAAAATTTAAATAACATTGAAATTTGAAAAATCAAATGAAAATTTTACATTTTTATTATGTTATGCGTGAGATTATATCCCATCTCAATTTTTCAATAAGTGTATATATATGTTCATAAGATGTGTGCTTATTATATACATAGATGTGATTTTATGCAAGACAATTTGATACTGTGACCGATGATTTCCTCTGTATTATAATGTTAACTTTTAAAAGGTATGAAATTAACTTATCTAATTTTGTACTTATTTTCCAAATCCACCAACAGAACGTAAAGTGATAATAGCAAATACAGCTTTATGTTAGAAACATAAGCACTTACATCAGGATTCCTGTAAGATCATGGAATTTTTAGCATAATTTTTTTAAATGGTTGAACCTGAAAATATAAAAAACTAGCAAAAGATTAAATGAACTAAACTCTTTATTCACGACTGATTTATTATTTGGCAATGAAGAAATGTCACTTTTGAGTATAGCATTAAAACCTAAGCATGAAAGACGTCATTTCCTTACTAAAAAACCAAGACTAACGCTAGGCTTTTAAAAAAGCTGATGAGCATCTGATCAGAAGATAATAATTTCAAGAGGACGAGTATCTGAAGCGGATCGGCTGAGGCTCACCTCAATTGGTTCTTGGCATTCGTCGTTAGTGCTCCGATTTTCCAACTTCTATAATTGAATAAAAAACTCATTTTCACTTCTTTCCTCGTGGACTATGCAACTAATGGCCTTATGGGCAACCTTGGGCGGTCAAACCCTTTTTCCTTTCCGTGTGTTTAATCTTTATGCAAATGTTATGTTAATATATAAACCTCAGTGAGTTCGATCATAGTCAGAAAGAACATAAGACCATGGTTTTTGTATATATTCCACCTCAAGTACCTTTCGACACTTACGTGTAAGACCTTTGTTACATCAAATCATTAAAGGTTTCTTTTTTAAGAGATGGGTCGCCAGGATATATTCTAGTTGAACGTAGAGGTCAATTCCACCTACTGTGGGATGCCGCAAAAGTTGTGATTGCAGTATCTGGGAAAAGCAATACTATAGGAAGAGCAATTAACAATTGTTGGCCATGCTAAAAAGTCAGGTCGGTCTATTTTATTATATAAAATAACTGTTGGATTATTAATATCTCATGTAATAAATGTTTATAAAATTACTTAATACCAACATAATGAGTGTGATAGTTAAGAGGTGATTTTCTCAAAAACTGCTTATAAACATCACCTCTTTGGTCCTTATTCTTATCTATTAAGTTGATTCTGCCAATAACCATCAAATAAGGAGAAAGAACAGAAGTCATAAAGAGAGGAAAAAGAATAGAAACATAAAAGAAAATCTAATATCAATCGATATTTATGGATCAAGGTACAACAATTCATATGTTAGAATTATATACGTCTAAGATCCTTTATAATCATATAATGAAGAGAAAGTATTTAACATGTGGTATCAGAGCATCTAGTTATGAACTTTATGATTCTCCGTTATGTTTTCAGTTTTGAAACATTTTCATGTTTTTCTGTTTGGACAAAACCCCCATATATATATATATGTATATATTGGCAAATTTATTTTTCAATTACATGAAAAATGCATGTGTTTTCTCGGTAATGATCCAAGATGTTACTGGTGATGTTTCCCTCGGCGGTGTAAGACAGCATTGATGCCTGTTGTGTTAGTCATGTGTGCAAACGGTGTTATGGTGCATCATTGTTATTATGTCGCTGTTACATTTGTTGGTTGTTTTAATAAAGGATGTATGAACTTTCGTTGGTTGTTTTAATAACAGATGCATGAACGTGAATGTGAAGAGTGTATGCATGGTGTCAATAATATAAACAATAATAGATAAATAGTGCATGCATTTATGTTAGTGTATGTGAATAGTGTTTATATTATTAAACAATAAAGATGAAGTGCATGTATTTATGATAGTGTACGTGAACGATGTTTATATTATTAAACAATAAAAGAAGAAGTGCATGCATTTATGTTAGTGTACATGAGTGAATGGTGTTAATATTATTAAACAATAAAAGATGAAGTGCATCCATTTATGTTAGTGTGCATGAAATAGTATATTAAACAATTAAAGATGAATACATGTGAATAGTGTAATTATGAATGCATAAACAGTAAAAAAAAACAAAATGCATGTTAACGTGAATGAGGACTAAGTATATGAATGTTAACTTGTTTCTATCTCAGGATAATTACATAATTAATTTTTTATGGATTTATCAAATTTGGAACAATATTATGTTAGATTTGTTAATAACTAAAGTGATTAAATCTTTAAGCTAATTTAGTTCTAAATTGACTATAATTTTTTAGTCACTTACTCATAAAATTGATGTTATAAATGATGTTGATCTATGAGTACATTGAAATTCATTATTATAAGCAATTTATGAATTACCCAAAGATTAATTGGTTGTTCTTATAATGAATGAATATGATTGTTTAGTAATGTAAATGCACTATTAGTTTTACTTATTTATCCAAAGATAATAAATATTTCTAATTAGTGTATACATCCTTACCTAACGATGATAAATATTACTCGCATCGTTATGATGATTGTGTGCATTGGAGCTAGTAAGAAAGTATATAAGAAACATGGAAAGGGGAAAGCACCACTAAAGACCAATGAATCCTCGTTAAGATCTAGAAGAAGGCAAATAATAACAAATGTCATTTTTGTGGAAAATCTGGACACTTCTAGAAGGACTGTCCATGACGTAAGGCTTAGTTTGAAAAGAATGGTAAGATTAAGGCTTATGTATGTTTTGAATCAAATTTAATTGAAGTTCCACATAATACTTAGTCGATTGATTTTAAATATACAACTCATGTTTCTAATACTATACGGGGATTCCTTACAATCCAAACCACAAACCCAAATAACAAGTTTGTCTTCATGGGGGAATAGAGTAAAGGTTCCAGTGGAAGTAGTTAGGACTTACCGTTTAATCATGAATATTGGACATCAATTAGATTTATTTGAAACTATTTATGTACCTAGTATTTCTGTGAATTTGATTTCTTTGTCTTGGTATTACTAGATACTCTCTTGAGTTTGGTAATGGATGTTTCAATTTGTTTAAGTATACCATTACGATTGGATTTGGCATACTTTGTGATGGTTTATATAAATTGAATCTTGATAATTTATATACTAAAACTCTTAAGATCTTGCATCATAAAGTTGGACCTAAACATAGTTTCGTGAATGAATGTTCTGCTTAATTGTGGCATAAGTGATTAGGACATATTTCCAAAGAAAGACTGGATAAATAAGTAAAGAATTGAATTCTTCCAAATTTGGATTTTACTGATCTCAACATCTGTGTGGATTTTATTAAGAGAAAGCAAACAAAACATACAAAGAAAGGTTCCATAAGAAGCACTCAGCTTTTTGAAATTGTACACACCGATATATGTGGACCTTTTGATATTAATTCTTTTAGTAAAGAAAAATACTTTGTCACTGTTATTGATGATTATTTACATTATGGATATGTCTATTTACTACATGAGAAATCTTAAGTAGTGAAGGCCTTAGAAATTTATATAACTAAAGTTGAAAAGCAACTAAATAGAAAAGTGAAAAATGTTAGGTCTAATAGAGGTGGTGAGTATTACAGAAGATATAATGAAAATGGACAACACCTTAGTCCATTTGTTAAATTCTTAGAAAAGCATGGCATATGTGCTCAATACATGATGTCAAGTACACCACAACAAAAAGGTGTATTAGAAAGGTGTGGTCGAACCTTAATGGACATGGTTAGAAGTATGTTAAGTACATCTTTACCCTTATCATTATGGATATATGCCTTAAAAATTGACATGTATTTGTTAAACAGGGTTCCTAGTAAGGCGGTTCCAAAGACACCTTTTGAACTATGGAATAGCAGGAGACCTAGTTTAAGGCACCTACATGTCTAGGGTTGCCAAGCAAAAAAAAGGATTTATAATCCACAAGAAAAAACTTAATGCAAGAATAATAAGTGGATATTTCATTGGTTATCCAAAAAAACCTAAAAGGTATAGATTTTATTGTCCTAATCATAGTACAAGAATTGTTAAAACTAGAAATGTTAGGTTTGTTGACAGTGGTGAAACAAGTGGGACTGACATTACACAAAATATGGAAATTAACGAAGTTAGCATACAAGTCCCTTTGACTTGTGTTCCCACTACTCAAATTGTTGTTCCTTAAATTGTTGCATCACATAACAATCATGAAGAGCAACAAATACATGGTCTTGACATTTAACATTAACCTGCAATAGAAGCACCACAAGAAATAGCATTAAGAAGATTCCAAAGAGAAAGGAGATCTGCTATTCTGAATGATTATGTGGTCTATCTACAAGAGTTGGAAGATGACTTAGGAATTAATGATGATCTATTTTCATTTTCACAAGCCATTAATAGTGTTGATGCTAATAAATGATCAGATACAATGAAACATAAGCTTAAATCCATGGAACATAATGGTGTTTGGAACCTTGTAGAATTACCTAAAGGATGCAAGAGAGTTGGATGTAAATGGGTCTTTAAGATAAAGCGTGATTCTCATAGTAACCTTGAACGTTATAAGGCTAGACTTGTTACTAAGAGTTTTACTAAAAAAGATGGCATTGACTGTAAGGAAACATTCTTACCAGTTTCCAGGAAAGATTCTCTCAGAATTATCATGGCACTAATGGCTCATTATGATTTAGAGCTACATTAGATGAATGTAAAAAACTACTTTTCTAAATGGGAATTTAGAGGAAAATGTATATATGGATCAATCAATGGGTTTTCCAGTTAAAGGGAAAGAACATATGGTGTGTAGCATTGAATATTATACCATTAACATAATTTTGTACTATAAGTAGATCATTCTCCTTGTTCTTAATAAATAAGGTTTTATTGACCTTTCCTCTTTCAAAGTTGTTCTCAAGCAAAAATTTACTTAACCTTTCATACGATGCTCGAGGAGCCTACTTTAAGCCATGCAAAGCTTTAGTTAACTTCATCACGTAATGTGGATGGTTTTCATCTTCAAAACCTGGAGGTCGGTTAACAAATACTTCTTCATTAATGTAACCATTTCAGAATAAACTTTTAACATCCATTTGGAACAACTTGAAATTTCTATAGCATTAGAAGGCAAGTAAAATTCTAATACATTCCAATCTAGCAACAAATGCATAAGTTTCATCAAAATCAATACCTTCCTATTGATTATAACCTTGAGCTATAAGTCTAGCTTTGTTTCTTGCTGACTTACCATTTTCGTCAAGTTTTTATAAAAAAACCCATCGAGTCCTAATGATTAACTTATTTTAAGGATGAGGTAGACAGGGTACTAGATTCTAGACTTTGTTTTTGTCAAATTGATTAAGTTCGTCTTTCATAGCTGAAACCTAGCTTTCATTAGCAAGGGCCTCTTTAATATTTTTTAGTTCTATTTGTAAGATGAGAGAAATAAAATTGTTTATGAATGATGATCTTGATCGTATACTTTCAGAGGGTCTCCTAGAATGTATTGATGTGTATCTTGACCTTCATTCTCTCTGTGTTTTTCGATACATAGGCTCCTACTGAGATGAAGGAACCTGTTCTGTTCTATCCTCAAAGGGACCTTCTTGATCTTGTGATTTCAAAGGTGTCGTAGTTAGAGTCTCTAATGTACTTTTAGGAACCAAGGGGTGCTCTTCATCATCTAAATCAACTAATATTGTAGACGATAGTGCTTCTTCTAAAACCATATGCATTAATTCTTCTATTTTCCTATTCTTTTATTATAAAATCTAAATCATCTTCTTACATTGTTGTAGCCCAGAAAAATAGCATTATCTAACCTCACATCGAACTTTCCAAGGTTATCTTTTCTATTGTTTAGAATTAAACAATTGTAACCAAAAGCTCGAAAGTAAGCAACACTTGGATTTCTTCCTTTTCACAGCTCATTGGGGGTCTTCTTCAGAATAGGACGTATAAGACTTCTGTTGAGTATATAACATGTCATGGATATAGCTTCTGGCCAATATTCATAAGGTAGTCCACTTTCACAAAGTATGGTTCTGACCATATCAACCAAAGTTATGTTCTTTCTCTCTAAAACTCCATTTTGCTGAGGTGTCATTATACAAGAGAAATTGTTAGTTATACCATTACTGTTATAGAATTCTTCAAACTTTTTGTTATCAAATTCTCCTCCACGATCATTTCGAATTGAAGTAATGAAGTATCTTTTTTCAATCTGAATTTTTCGACAAAACTTCTCAAAAACTTCAAAAGAATCATCCTTATTTGATAAAAAGTAAACCCATATAAATCTAGAATAATCATCTACTAAAAAAAGATTGTAAGTTTACCACCAAAAATTTAAGTCCTAGTAGGACCAAATAAATTCATGTGCACAAGTTTAATTGGTTGGCTAGTAGACACAACAATTTTTGGAGGAAAGCTAATTTTGACTTGCTTACCTTTTTAACAAGCATCATAAACCTAATTGTTTTCGAACTTAAAAGTAGATAGTCCTCTTATTAGCTCATTTTTGGATAATTTTGAAAGAATGCTCATGCTAGTATGTCTAAATCTCTTGTTCTAAATAAACGAATCCTTTTTTGGAGAGACAAAACACTTAATATTTTGTGAGGACATGCCTTCCAGTTGAGCACAATATATATTCCGATTTCCAGGGTCAATAAACACTATATTATCATTATGAATATTGACAATTTCACAATGAGATGCATAGAAAATTACTTTGTAACCTTTGTCATATAGCTGACTCACACTCAATAGGTTATGTTTCAAACCATCAACAAAGAGAACGTTATCAATAGAGGTAGAGTCAGAATCACCAATTTTGCCAACTCCAATGACCTTATGTTTACCTGCAAAGACAACATTACCTCTATCTTTCCTTTCAATATAATTGAAATGCAATATTCCACCTATTGTATGTCTCGAATAGCTACTATCAACTATACATTGATTTTTTCTTGTCTTTGTTTAGAAGCATATATGCAAAAAATATTATCTCATTTTAGGTACCCAAAATTTTTTTACGTTCTTTCAAGTTAATAGCTTGACCTTTTGGTCTCTAAATATATGTTTGAGATAATTTCTTCATTTTAAGAAAGTTACAAGAATCACTAATGCGACTATGTCTACCACAGTAGAAGCACATAATATATGAGTGAAAATTGATATAATTTCTACCATAAATCAGGTTCCTACTATTTTGACTATAGCTACAACTGGATTTGATAAAGAAATTCTTGTATGGCCTAATATTGTTATTTTCATTGTATCCTATTCTGGCCTTACCAAAAATACATTTATCGTTACTAAGTAATACATAAAGATTCTTCCTTCCATTAACAAAATTTACCATATCTTTCTCTAAAGATAAAATGTTTCTAGTTATTTTCTCCCTCTTAAGTTCTAAGGTGGTGACTTTTCTTCTAATTGTCTCATCTTTTCAGAATCATTTCTTAGCAATGTATTTTCCAACTTGGTTATTCTCTCTTCCAATCTTCCTTTTCAGAGACCTTTTGCTTATACTCAACTTCGAGAGATGTATTCTTGATTCTCATTCATTAATTCCAATGATTTAATCTAACTTTTCAAAGAGGCATCATTGCTCTTGGACTTCTCAACTTCTTTGAAATATTTTACTGTCAACCTTTTGTACTAATTATACAATTTATGATATGCATTTTTTCAATTTATAAACTTTAATACTAGAGTTAAAATAGTATACCTCGTTGTCTCCTGATTCAACCATGAAGTAGACGTTGTTAACTTCCTCAAGTTCATCTTCTTCAAAGCTCTCAAAATCCTCGTCATATCAAGCTACAATCATAGCTGGCTTTCTAGGTTTCCTATTCTTTGTTTTATCCTTTCAAAGGAGAGGACATTCAGGTCTAGTGTCCCCAGTCATTTTGAAATGGTAGTATATGATTTGTGTATTGCCACTGCTGTTGCTGCCTTTTGATAAGGGTCTACTATTTCCAGGCTTCTTATTCTCTTCTCTTTCCTTTTTGAACTTCCTTTTTTAGGAACGAGCACATTTTCTGACCATGAAGTTGAATTCATCATCTATATTTTTCTGTAACTCAGTGTCACATTTATCACCATTTGATTCGTTAGTTGCTTTTAGTGCAATTCCTTCTTTGTATGAGGGTCTTTCATGTTGCCTATGCTTGGTTTCATGGATCATTATATTTCCTCGTAGCCAGTTGAGTAAGATAGTGTCTAGATCATTTTTCATTTCTAGAGCTATCACCTTAGGTCTCCATTCCTTTGGTAGTGACCTTAGAATCTTTGTTATAAACTCGTCATAATGATAAATTTTTCCCAGATTCTTCAAGGTGGTGATGAAGTTGTTGAAATGTTTGAAGAATTCCTCTATGGTTTCTCTCTACCTCATGCCAATAGTTTCGTATTGATGTACCAAAATAGTTATTCTATGTTTTTTTACCCCATTCGTCCCTTGAAAGGTAACTTGAAGTATGTTCCACATTTCTTTTGCTGTAGAACAGTATGATATCTTTTTGTATTCTTTTGGAGACAACACACATATCAGGTGATGTTTTTCCTTAGCATTTAGCTGTGCATTTCTTCTACCAGCTTTGGTCCATACTTTTACGTTATTAGAAGTGGGAATAGTAGCTCCAATTTCAATTGTTGTCCATACTTATATAACTATAGATTGGAGACATATTATCATTCTCTCTTTTCAGAAAGGGTAGATATTTCCATTGAAGTAGGTAGGCTTTGAGACAAATTATACTTCAAGACTTCTCATATTGTTTTCCATGATCTATCACATGCTGTTAAATACAAAAAATGTGAAATCTCGCTCTAATACCAAATGATAAAGCAAACACACATAAAATGGGGGTGAATTATGTGTGACTAAAATTTTTTTTTACAAGTTTCTTTCAGTTCAAAAAGTAATTATAAGAGCCTTTCAATAGTTAAAATAGTAGGAGCCTATTATGCCATAGGATTTTTTTTTAAACGAAAGGAGCTGGCTAAACAATGCGTCTTATTAAAAACAATTTGAAGTAAAAGAGTCTGTTAAAACTGAAAGGAATCTCTTTGAAGTTGAAAATAGGAAAAGCATGTTAAAAGTGAATGAGCCTTTTAATGAAATAAATACCCACAAATTATAATGCAGAAATATAAAGGTTAAGAGAGAAGAGAAGAAGGACACAGTCGACTAATACCAGTTCGACTTATAACCCAAGCCTATGTTCAGTCCCCAAGTATCTAACTTGAGTATTTCACTATAAAAACGAGTATTAATTTGACAAGCCTCTTGAAGCTCACAAGTTAGTATTTTCAAGATTCTTTAACCTTCTAAACTAGTAGTATTAAGCTAGCCTTTACAAGCTCTCAACAGAAAATGAAGTTTGCTCGATATGAGCTACACTAATCTCTCTTCAAAATATTTTCACTTTCTAAAGAACAAGATATTTTCAATGATATCACTTTCAAAAGAATTGATGCTATAACTATATTTCAAAAGTTTGATCTCTGTGTTCACATAAGTAGTGGCTCTTCCTTAAGTAGGCATTTCTTTCAACTAGTTATTGCTTCACTTACATCCTTAGTCAACTGGATGGTTTTAATTTTGAATAACTTCGATGTCATATTTGCCAAAAATCTTTCAGTAATCATGCAGCTAATATACGACCTTCATTATAAGTAGGATCCTTTCGGATAAACCATGTTTTAATAAGGTAAGTTCATAAAGAAGGTTTCTGTAAGAATGAAAGCAATTATTCCATGATTTTATTTCCTTTTAAGAATTACACTATTGTTTATTTATAAGGAAATAAATCCAATTTAAATTTTGAAATATTATAAAGTTATCATCAAAATCATTAAGAATAAACCTTGAGCTAACAGACTGATACCTAAACCTAATAATATCTCGTAGAGACAATAATTTATAAATAAAGACTCATAATTACAAGATATAAGATTGAGTCCTTTAGCATTAATAAATAAAATTCATTATAAAGCTATGAATATAACTTTCTCTTCTAAAGTCATAATGCATATTCAACAAGGTAAAAGTGTATATTTATGAAAGGACTTTAAAGTCCAATATTGTAGTGCCTAAGTTAATTAAATAGAACGATATAAACTCCTCTTAATAAGTGAATTGAGCAAGGGAATTTACTTTGTACGTAGCTTTTATTCCTAGTATAAAAATAAAAGAAATGAAAACAATGTAAAAATGGTAAAGGAAAACTTTCTTTTAATATAAAATCAATAAGCTCTAAATTTAAGATAATGCCTCTACATCTATTATTGATTTAGGAGTGATCTCTATAATACCTTTTGTAATAAATATTTCTAGTAAAGACCTTCTAAGATACTCGATTTTATATTCTAAGCTCAAGTTTATGAGTAGTAAATTACAACTCAAATATTCTACAACCTAGTTATAGGAACAATCAAAATAATAAACACCTTTCACCTCTAGTATCTCAAACATTCTCATTAGTAATTGAAAATGTAAATAACAAATTATAAGTATACAGAAAGATTTTAAATTAAATAAATATTTGTATAAAAATTTCTATGTTTTGCATAATAAAGATAAGTTATAGTTTTTTTTAATAACTTCTTAGAACAAAGAAAATAAATTCAGGAAAACTATTATACTTTTATAAAAATAATAAAACAAATATTCTCTTTTTTGGTTGGATTGAAATATGTTCACTAAAAATAGAATTTCTTTTTTAAATTGTTAATAATAATATAGTAAAAACTTAGGAAACTACATAAGTTCAATCAGAAAACACCACATTTTATGAAATTAAACTTCCTTATGAATGTAATATTGTTATAGCTCCTTTTCTTAAAATTAAACATAAAAATGAATGTATAAAGTCAAAAGATATTAAGAATATTATATGTCAACATACTATACTAATAAATATTTACAATGTTATAAAAGAACACATTTTTAGAATTAAAAAAACTTTAAAAGTCCTAAAGTAATTATAAAGGATTTTGTTAAGTCCCTAATGTTCAAACTCTATTAACTATCAAATAGTAATTAAAATCAATTTAAGAAAAGAGATAGCAAAGAATTTTTACAAAAATATAGAAGAATTTGTTATATGTATACAAAACCAATTAAAAAGGACCAATTGAATCCCGAAATTTTCAAGTTTAATTCTCGTAAAAGACAAGAAAACTTAGGTATTACAAAATCACTTTAAAAACACTAGGCTAGGCTGAAGAAGGTAGAGGCACAGTAGATAGGTGGAGGAGTAGGAGAGAAAAATGGAAAAGAAGAAGAAAATTAGGGTTTTTGATGTGTTTCACAAACTTGCACGATTAGTTACACTATGAATATGTGACTCTAGACACCCGTGAGTGATTTTTGCCAACTTACACGATCGTGTGATCATCTAAGTCACAGTGCATGTTTGACTTTTTACACAAGAATGTGTTATGACGTATTCCAGAGAAAATGACGTATACGGGCATCTCCCATGCCTATAAAACTCACCGTAAACATTTTTGAAAAATTTTTAAAGCTACAAGTCTCTACATGGCCATATCCAATGACCATGTAGGTCATACTGATATCAAAATTTTGTATACCCAAACAATGACATGGCATATGCATAACTGTGTATATCTAAAAATTCCTCAAAACCTGTTTATCTCATTGTAAAGTGTTTCAAGAATTTTAAAAGCTACAGGTTTATACATGTAAGTCATACTAAAATCAAATTTTTGTATACACGGGTATGTGCATGACTGGGTGCCTAAAATATTCTTCAAAAGTAATTTCATTCAAGGTCATAAATGTTAGAAAAATAGTGAAATCTTAAACTAAAACTAAAAGGTAAACAAAATAACATAATCAACTCAAATAAAACTATCATAATTCTTGGGTTTCCTCTAAAGTAGCGCTTATTTAGTATCCTTAGCTTGACGTACCTATCATGCTTAAGATAGCTTAAGAAGATTAAGCTTGTTATTTCTTACCGTGGGTTTCTTAACCTCCAAAGAAGCTACTTGTTTTTTCCTTGTACTGTATTTTTCATCCTTCTTTCTCCTTAAACTGGAAACAACTCTGATGCACTTTTAGAAGAGGAATCCTCTAATATACAACTAAATTTTCAAATAAACCACTAGAATGATCATAATTAACAAGGTCAAGGGAATGATTCAAGACATCAGACATTTTAAATATGATCTCTTCGTCCCCAATCATAAGCACTAGCTTTCCCTTAGTAACACCAAAAATTGACCTAGTAGTAGCTAAAAAGGGTAGATCTAGAAAGTGGCACCTCTATATATTCCTTTATGTTAAGAATCACAAAATCAATTGGGAAGATGAACTTATCAACCTTAACAAGTATATCCTCTATGATACCTCTAAAATGTTTTATTGATCTCTCTGCTAATTGTAAACTTATTATAGTAGGTCTTGGTTCACCTAATCTCAGTTTCATAAACAAAGAATAAGGCATCATATTGATATTGTCCCCTAGGTCAATTAAAGCCTTTTTTATTTTTAAGCTACCGATTTGACAAACGATAGTAAAACTCCTTAAATCTTTAAGCTTCTCCTGTAACTTGTTTTTAAGAATCGTTTAGCCCTTCCACTTAGCATCACAGTCGTTAACTCCTCTAACTTCATCTTGTTTACAAGCAATTGCTTCAAAATTTTCAAATACCTCATCAAATGTGCAAGCCTTAATAAGGGGTAAGCTAATGCGGAGTTTTTTAAAACAATTTAAGAAACTTATCGAATTTCTCATCTATTTGATCTTTGTTCACTTTGGTGGGATAAAGGATGGTAGGATGAAATTTTTTAACTTTTTAAAGGTGCCTTTCACCTTCAACTTTTTCTCGACTCCTGGTATTATTCTCTTTTTTATCTTGAGTTTTGTTTGTCTCTTGCAACTCTTTTTTGCTCTTAAGGGTAATTGCCATCAGACATTCTTTAGGATTTGTCTCTATGTTACTAACAAAATTCCCTTATGATCTTTAGAAACTAATATTGATTGTAAAACCAATTACTTGTTTTATGTTAAAATTTGCAAGTATACGGGCCGTTACTTGTAGTAGAAAATAGATATCATCCCACAAAGATTGTGTTTAGGCATCACTTAATTTAGGTTGTGTTTTGTTTAAGATTCAAATTCAAATATTAAACTAAAAAGTAAACTAAATCAAAACGAACTAGCAACAATCGAATGATAAAAAAATGGAAATATATTAAGAGAATTAATCAAGTTATGGGAGAGGGGATATTACTCATCATTAATGCTAATATAGCCTTTTATGCGTTTATGGGGTGTTGGTTCTAGACGATCGGAAGTTTGTTTACTCTCTCTCAAGTTATAACTACTTCCTAAATTGTAAACCCTAATCGAATTATGGACTTACAATCTCTCAACTAACAAATTAGCCACAATTCTAATTAGTTCTAAAGCTCTCTAATAAACAATCGGGTTTCGCACAAGTTCTCTCTCCATGAAATTAATGACTAGATTGATTAAGTGGTCAATTAGATCGCCTAACTCTCATTAATCTAATCTATTCATTTTTATTCGATTCACCCTTTTGATTTGTTACCGAAATTTGCGAAAATATTAATCAACCACAACACCTAAATCAAGTAAACATAATTCAACTATATTAACATTAAAGATAAGCAAAATTTTGAAGGAAAAGTTAGAACATCATTAATAACTCAAAATTCATAACCATACCACCTATCTCAATCTTACACATTAAATGAATAAAAAGGTAAATAGAGGAAATGAAATTCAAGTTAGGTGATTCAAGAGAGCAATGGCATCGGAAGATAACCTATTCTAGGAAGCTTCGACGTCAGAACCCTTCTCTTCTTCTTCTTCTTCTTTTCTCTCCCTTTTCTTTCTCTCTCTCTCTCTTAGGTTTCCAAATGTAGGCAGAATGTAAACTCTCATTATATCATAATCCTTTTATATTCTTTAACAATTAAAGTAACCATAATTTCTTTCCGAGGTCCAAAATGTCAGAAATGTCCCTCAAAAGCTTGAATCTGAAAGCAACTCCGCCTCTATCTATGCCCAGGCCACGATCGTGGCCCTTAGTGCACAATTGTGGCCAGTTTATTTGCTCTCTGTCACGATCATAGTAGATCCCCCACTATCGTGGCCCTATGCTGGAGCTTCTGTCACAATCGTGGCCCTATGCTTTAGCTTCTATCACGATTGTGGCATATTTTTCACGATTGTGGCCCTAAATAGGTGCTTTTGTCATGATCGTGACAGGTCCCGCACGATCGTGGCCTTTTGTTTTTGAGGTCTCCTCGGGAACTCTTTTAAATGCCCTGAAACACTAACAAATTCATCACGGCACCTCATAGATATATAATTGAAGCTCAAAAGCATATTCCCACCCAAAGAACACTTAAGCTAACACACACGTAATGAACTAACACAATTCCTAAGCTAAACATACATTAAGCTATTAACTTAACCACTAAACACATATCAAATTACCTATAAAAATACAATGCAATTTACGCCTATTAACATCCCCACTCTTAAATTTTTTTTGATCCTCAAGAAAAGATCAAATATAACTAATAAGATTCTGTCACTTCATTTTCACAAAGATTAAAGCAGACCAACTCAAGTGTCAAGCTATTACACACATCATGACTAATTTTCACTAGTGTATATAAGCAAACTCAACCCATGAAACCATCACTCAAAGTTAAGTATAAACTCAAAATGGATCTTCCTTACAGATTTCGCTCATTTCTCTCAAGTGTTTGATGGTTAGTATTTTCCTCAAATATCCTATATGAAACCACACTATCATAGGCTTGCTAATACATCAGTTCTCCTCCACAATGATTGCATGCTAGGATAAATCAAGAGGGCTTTGTTTTGTGTTGTAATGTGGCTAGGGTTAAGGTGGGTTAGATAGAACAACTAGGATTAAGGTGGGTTAAACAGGTTTAAGGGAATTATCACAAGCATTGATAAACTACTAAGTATACAGAGGGATGACAAAAATAAACTTCTAAGATATGCTATACTTCTCCACACTTATTGAAGCTACTACATGTTATTCCTTTTTCTTTTCTTTTCTTTTCTTTTCTTTTTTCTCTTTTTTTGAATTTTTTTCTTTTCAATTTTTTCTTTTCTTTTTTTCATAATAAAGAAACAATGAATAGAAATTAGCAACTATATGTAATGTGCTCTTAACTTGTGATTCCATGCTTAATTATCACTTAGCACTCTATTAACTTGTGATTAGGCAAGCTCATGGGGTTTGTGGGTTTTAAAATTGGGTGATTTCTAAAGACAAAATGTTAAAGGATCAATGTGGCTAATAAGGGATAATAAAAAGGGTAGGTCATTTAAGCCAAAGGTTAAAGCAAGGAGGCCTTAATCATTTTTATCTAGCATACATTCAGTAAGTTTAAACCGATTCAAAGCAAGTTCTAAAGGTAATGACTAAGGAAGCATCACACAAACAAGGAAATGAAATGATTATAGAATGGAGTCATAAAGCCTCAATTCCTCATATAGGCTCAAATGAAAATCCATTATGCTTCTATACATATCCTCATTATTCAAATGTCAAGTTCTGAGCAAGCTTATGTGAACCACTACTTTCATCACTCTATATAGTTCACACTCTACTCAAGTAGCCTAATTTAAGTTCATGCATACATTTAATCTCATTCCAACTAGCATGATAGAATCTTATGGCAATACATTTATCACAAAGATTCAAATGTAAGGGAAATGACACACCTAATACTAACAACCTAACATGCATCCTAAATGACATGCAAAAATGCAAAGACTACCTCCTCCCACTTGAATAAAACATTGTCCTCAATGTGCATAAGAGAACATCCAAAACCAAAAAACAACACCATGAAAAACAAAACAAAACACAAAAAGAATAGTAGAAGAGATTATGGGAAATATGGGTTTATAGTGGTGGTGTCAATAGAAGTGACGTGTTTTTCCTCTCATCCTTTGGTCCTCCAATAAGCTATGATGTAAAAAAAATCTTCAAGTAACCCGAAAACATATCATTAGGGACCTAAAAAACAAGATAATGAAGGGCAAAACAAGTCAAACCAAAGTAAATATTATCAAATCAAAATAAAACCACACTATCACGAAGACAAACAAATGAAATACATACATGCTAGGTTAAGGTCATTAGCTTGAACATTCCACATGAAGTCATAAAAGAGTGAGTGAAAGGTAAGAAAGTACTTCCCTTTTTTGTGAGAATGGCCCTCTAAAGTAAAGCTTGCATTTATGCCCATTAACCTTAAAATTTTCACCCTTTTCATTTTCTAACTCCAACACTCCATAGGGAAACATTTGACTAACCTTAAATGGGCCACTCCATCTTGACTTGAGCTTTCTAGGAAATAATTGAAGTTGTGAATTGAATAACAGTACTAAGTCCCCATTCTTGAATTCCTTCTTCTTAATGTGGCCATCATGCCACTTGTTGGCTCTTTCTTTGTACAACTTGGCATTTTCATATGCATCATATCTTAGCTCTTCTAATTCATCAAGTTGCAACAATCTCTTCTCTCCTGCTAGCTTCCAATCCATGTTTAGTTTTCTAATTTCCCAATGGGCTCTATGCTCCAACTCCAATGGTAAATGGTAAGCCTTTCTATACACAAGTCGATATGGTGTTGTGCCTATAGAAGTTTTGAAAGTTGTTCTAGAAGCCCACAATGTATCATCCAGCTTTAAAGACCAATCTTTCCTTAAAGTGCTCACTACTTTCTCCAAAATATTTTTCAACTCTATTTACCACCTCCACTTGGCCACTCATTTGCGGATGGTAGGGGGTTGCCACTCTATGATGAACATTATATCTTCTCAGAAGAGCCTCAAAGGATTTATTGCAAAAGTGGCTCCCTCCATCACCTATGATATAAGAGTTACCTAGGAAATATGGTAATGGTCCCATGAAATCCACGCCCCACACATCAAATATCTCCACCTCTATGATGCTTGAAAGTAGCATCTCATCTCTCTTTGAAATATTGCCCACTCTTTGGCACCTATCACAACATAATACAAAATCTCAGGCATCCTTAAACAAGTTTGGCTAGTGGAATCCACACTCTAAAATGTGAGCATCTGTCTTAGGCACTCATAGTATCTAGCATAAACTCAACTATGACATTAGGTCAAAACTTAAAGCATTTCATCTTTAGGGAGAAACTTAAGAATCAAACAATCATCACATATTTTATATAACACAAGTTCATCCCAAATATAGAGAGAACACTGAAATAAGAAAAGTTTCCTTTTTTGATATGAGATATTAGAGGGAAGAATACCACCTGAGAGACAATTGGCAATATCTGTAAACCAAGGAAGAAAAGGATTTCGCTACCATCATTAAAGCCTCGTCAAGAAAATGCTCTTCAATTTTCTCTTCTTCTTCATTTTGTTCCCCTTCAAGTCTCTATAGGTGGTTCGCCATAACATTTTTCACCCCTTTCTTATCCTTAATCTCAACATTGAATTATTGAAGTAAAAGCACCCATCGAATGAGCCTAGGCTCAGCATCCTTTTTAGGAGATAGCGTAATACTTCATGATTCGTAACAATAATAACTTATGTGTCCAAAAGGTATGAATGACATTTTCACATGCAAATAACGCTGCTTCTCAGTGGTGGTGTAGTTTGGTTGTGTTCTTGTCAAGGTCTTGCTTGCATAGTAAACTGCATGTAACTTTTTCTCCTGTTTTGCAAGTACACAGCCAATAGCATGGTCACTTACATCACATATGATCTCGAAGGGAAGTAACCAATCTGGTGATGTCAAAATAAGTGATGTTGTAAGTGTCATCTTTAACCTGTTAAAAGCATCCGTCATCATCAAACATAAAAGGCACATCTTTAACTAACAAGTTAGTTAATGGTATAGCAATAAGATAAAAGTCCTTGATGAACCATCTGTAGAACCCCACATGACTAAGGAATGCTCGGATCCTCTTGATGTTGGTAGGAGGTGGGAGCTTTTTAATCACTTCAGTCTTATCTCTATCTAGCTCAATCCCCTTTCATGACATCTTATAGCCCAAAACAATTCCCTCTTGGACCATGAAATGACACTTCTCCCAATTCAAGACTAAATGAGACTCCTCGCATCTTTGTAATACTTTATCTAAATTAAAAAAACAATGATCAAAAGAGTCTCCAAAAACAGAAAAGTCATCCATAAATACCTCCATAATCCTCATTCATATCCGCAAAGATGGCCATCATGAATCTTTGGAATATGGCTGGTGCACCGCATAGACCAAAAAACATCCTCTTATAAGCAAAAGTCCTATAAGGATAAGTGAAAGTTGTTTTCTCTTGGTCTTGAGGGTATATCAACACCTGATTATATCCTAAATATCATCAAGAAAGCAATCAAAAGCATGGTCGACCACCCTCTCAATCATTTGGTCCACAAAACGTGATGAGAAATGGTCTTTTTTGGTGGCCAAATTAAGCTTCCTATAGTCAATGAACACTCTCGAACCTGTGATGGTCCTAGTGGAAATCTGTTCACCTTTTTGATTCTCCATCATTGTCATACCTCCCTTCTTAGGCACACATTACACCAAACTCACCCACTTACTATCTGAAATTGGGTTTATAATACCTACATCTAAAAGCTTCACCACTTCCTTCTTCACAACCTCTTACATGTTTGGATTTACCTTCTTTGCCTCTCCCTCTTTGTCTTGCATCCTTTATCAAGGTTAATCCTATGCATCACCACACTGGGGCTAATCCTCCTAATATCCCAAATTTGCCACCCCATGGCTCTCATCCTCTTCTTAGTGATCTCTACAAATTTCTCTTCTTGCTCAACATCCAATTAGTTGGAAATGATGACGGGTAAGGTGTGGTCCTTGCCTAAAAATGCGTATCTTAAGTGAGAAGGTAAGGGTTTTAGTTCTACAGTTGGAGGCTTCATAATGAAGGGTGGTGTGGGTGCATCCTTTCTCTTCAACCTCTCTCGCTCACCCTCCTCACACAATTCCTCTTCACTCACTCTCTCATCCCTATAACCTTCAACAAATCTCTCGACTTCCTTTTTACTTTCCTTTCCAGCCTCCTTCGCACAATCATCCATAACATCAATTTTCATACAAGCACTTCGATCCACCGATTTCTTCAAAGATTTAGTCATATTGATTTCAATCTACTCATCATCAATTCTCAAAACCAACTTTCCTTCATGCACATCAACTAATGCCTTACCAGTATTCATAAACGGCCTACCTAAAATTAATGGACAATTCCTATCTTTTTTAAAATCCAACATAACAAAATCAACAGGAATTATAAATTTATCCACTTTTACCAGAACGTCTTCTATTACCCCAAATGGCCTTTTGATGGATTGATTTGCAATTTAGATAAGCATGGATGTTGGCTTAATGTCTCTTAGCCCCAATTTCCTGAAAATAGACAAGTCCATCAAGTTAATATCGACACCTAAATCACATTAGCATTTAGAAAATTCAAAATCACCAACAACACATGAAATAGTAAAACTCTCTGGATCTTGTAGTTTTAAAGGCATTGTGCTTGTGAACATCAAACTATAATTCTCCATCAAGGTCACCATCTGATTGTCCTCCTAAGTACGTTTGTGTGTCAATATGTCCTTAAGAAACTTTGCTTATTTGGGCACACACTCCAATGTTTCCACCAAAGACAAATTAATCTAAAGTTTCTTCAACTTCTCCAAAATTTTGGAGAATTGAGTGTCGACTTTATGTTGTCTCACCCTCTGCGGATATGAAATCTTAGGCTTATAGGATGGTGATGGTATATATGGCTTCTCTTCTTCTTTCTCTTCCACATTTTTCCTTATGCTAGCTATCTTTTTGAACACTTGGGTCCTCCAATTGTTTAACACTCCTAAGTGTGATTACCTTAAGTTGTTCCTTTAGATTGGTATCAGTGTTGCTTGGTAAGCTTCTTCCATTCCTAGAAGATAAAGCATTAGTAAGTTGACTTACCTGTACCTCCAAGTTATGGATGGATGAAGTGTGGTTCTTCGTAATCTAGTCAAACTTTGCCTCTATTCTCTTCTAACTCTCTTTTTGTCTTCTTTGACTTTTCTCTTGGTATGAGAACTTTGAACCCAATACGTTCATTAACTTGTCCATTTTTTTCTCCAAAGATCCAAATCAGTCTTATTGAAATCTGAGAGGTCCTTGTGTTCTCACTTGGTTATAGGTATGATTTGCATCATATTTTAGGGTTTAATTAGTTACGAATTAAGTGTTAAATTGAGTGTCTAATGTGTACTTAGGTTAGAATTTTGTTAATTTATGTGTTTAAGTGTTTTTATGGGTTAATATAAGTCTTTGAGCTTAAATGTTATGTTTTTCAGGTACCTTGATGTGTTTGTAAGTGTTTCAGAGCTAACATCGAAGAACATAAGAGTTTTGGGGACTTTTGGGTCGAAACCACGACCCATGATCATGACAGAGACTTATGAACTAGACCACATTCATGACAGAAAGACTCTATCACAGGCAACAGAGAGGTTAGATGCTGGCCACAATCATGGCAGGCAGGGCGACATTCGTGGCCTGCGTCTGGCAGACACACAAATAAGAGAAAAGTCAAATTTTGAGAGATTTTTGAGACCGTTTCAACCTTGAATCAATCCTAGGGCTGCTAAGGTATTTAAGGAACTTAAAGAACAGAAGAAGGAGCTTTCTACATCATCCACAATCCCAAAACCTAGAGAGAGCTTTATTGAGAGATTGAGAAAGGAATCGAAGGATGAGAGACATAGAGAAGAAGCCTACATGAAGTACTTCCCAGAGCAGGAGGTTTCCCGCCGTTGCTGCCTCCATCATTCCATTCCAATCATATTTTCTTATTTGTTTTCAATTTTATTGATGTATAAAATTGAGATAGTCATTGAGAATAGGATTTGTTAAATGTTGAGTTATGTCTACGCTCACCTTCTAGAATTTTATCCTTGATATTAATGAAATTTGATTTATTATGCTTTTATTGAGTTATTTCTGATTCAATTTCTACACTTTATAATCGGTAATAAATTGAGAGGGTGAACCGAGTGAAATTTATTAAATTACTCTAATGAGAGTTAGGCAGTTTAATAGGTTAAGAATTGAATCGAATTGGCAAAATTGTGTAAGGAAAGATCGTGTATAGGTTTTCAGTAGGTTATTGGACAATTTCAGAACTAATTTAGGTTTTGGGTAAATTATGAATCGAGAGGTCACGTTCCATAACCTAATTAGGGTTAAAGATTATAACTTGAGAGAGAGTTATCCACCCTCACACCATCTAGACCTGGTAATTTGATAATTTCATAATCAATTAGGTTTCTATTAAGGTCAGACTAAAATCCCCTTTGTCTCAATTGGTGGTTCCCAGGTTCTTGATTTGATTGTGCAAATTGCTATCTTGTTTCTATTTTTTGAATTTGATTATTGAAATTGCTTGATTGATTGAATTAATTTTTGTTTTAGTTTTGTTCTTTAAATTGCTGCAATTTGAGTTCATCCTTAGATTTTAGGATTAAATTAGACCTCCTCATAGGATCGACACATTAGGTACTGCACGAATGACTCATGAGGTTGCGGTATTATCGAGGTTAAAAAAATTAAAACTTATCATATCGAAACCTGCGATCAAGTTTTTGGCATCGTTGCCAGGGAGGCGATGGTTTAGTTATATAATTTAAGGCATTAGTTAGTTTAGTTTTTAATTTTTGTTCATGTTTTTTCATTTTATTTTAGAAATCTTGCTCTTTCATGAACACGAAAGTCATAAGAGGTTCAAGTCGCACAGTAGAAATGTTAGACTTAGATATCAATCGACTAGACACCCTTATAAAAGCTTTACGAGAAGAAGAAGAAGAAGAGATCAAGAAATCAATAATGGTCGAGGAATTTCAATTAAATATGGACCATTGAGTGAACCAAGAACAACAATAGAGGACCCTCATAGCCTTTATGAGATCAAGGTTCAACACGGCGAACCAAGGAGTGACTAGGCCACATGTTTAAATAGCCTTGTTCGATTTAAACCAGCATTTCTCAATATGCTTTAGCAGAATGTGTGGTTTTTTGGATTAGAAAATCAGGAACCGAATGCACACACAATGAACTTCCTCGAAATCTGTGTTACTTTCTAGTTATGTCAGAAGATGCGGTCTAAATTCGATTGCTTCCCTTCACCCTTAAACATATAGTGAAGGTTTGGTACCATTCATTTAGCCCAACTAACATCACTATATGGGATCAGCTTATATGTGCTTTCTTTGATAAGTATTTCCTATTGACAAAGGCCACCAAGATTATTAAGGAAAGATTAACAACTTGACGTAACAACTCAACAGCATCAAGGCATCATCTTCAGCTCTTATAAACGTTGTACAACTAAATTGTGAACTCGGTGGACTTTTAGACCATGATATCGTGGACTGTTATCTGATGAAGGAAGATAATCCGGAGCAAGTAAATTATATAGGAGGGGTAATAATCCCTAGTCCAACACTTACAACCCCGGGTGAAAGAATTACCCTAACTTCTCATGGACAAATAATGCAGGAGGATAATTCATGCCACAAGGACAATCAGGCTTTCAATAAAGATAAAGCAAGCTTAATAGAATCAAAGTTAGACAAGATTTTGGATAAGATTGGAGGTAGGAGGATGCACATAGGAGTCTCAAAAGAAAATTTGAGCAAGTAATAAAGAGCCATACCTCATCAATACACAATCTGGAACTCCAAGTTAGCCAATTAGTAGAGGCAATGTCTACTCAGAGTGCGGGAACCCTTCCAAGCAACACCGAGTCTAATTGGAAAGAACAGATCATGGCTTGAATCGCTGGCCTTACAACTCCTAGAGAACTAAAACCTAACCTCATGAAGTCCATCAATGTCCTCTCAACTCCTCTTTGCTCTCCTTCTTCTGGCATATTCCTTTTTATTTTATCTTAATGTCTAACTCTTTTTAGCTCTCTTTCATACCTTATAATATCTGAAAATTCTTCTTTGCTAAGCTCGTTAGACCTTCTTATTCTCCTTGTGTTCATGCACCCATAAAAATGCAACAAAAAGTATCAAACACTATTAAATCAAAATCACCTAAACTAAACATGATGCTAAATAAAACGATCCCCAAAAACTTGTTGATTGCAAAACCAATTACTTGTTTTACATTAAAAACTGCAAGTATATAGGTTGTCACTTATAGTAAAAAGTAGATATCGTCCCACAAAGATTGTGCTTAGACACCACTTAATTCAGGTTGTGCTTTGTTTAAGACTCAAATTTGAATATTAAACTAAAAAGTAAACTAAATCAAAACAAACTAGCAATAATCGAATGATATAACAATGAACATTCGTCAAGAGAATTAATCAAGTTATGGGAGAGAGGATTTTTCCTATCATTAATGTTAATCTAGCCTTTTATGTGTTTATAGGGTGTGACAATCATAAGGTTGATTACTCTCTCTCGAGTTATAACCACTCCCTAAATTGTAAACCCTAATCAAATCATGGACTTGCAATCTCTCAATTCACAAATTACCCACAATTCTAATCATTTCTAAATCTCTTTAATAAACAATCGGGTTCGCACAGGATCTCTCTCTATAAAATTACTGACTAGATTGATTAAGTGGTCAATTAGATCCCCTCGTTAATCCAATTTAATCATTTTTATTTGGTTCACCCTCTCGGTTTGTTACCAAAATATGCAAATACATTAATCAATCACAACACCTAAATCAAGTAAACACATTTCAACTATATTAACATTAAAGATAAGAAAAATCCAAGTTAAAATCCAAACCATACAATTAATCTCAATATTACACATTAAATAAATAAAAAGGTAAATGGGGACGAAATGAAACTCAAGTTAGGTGATTTAAGA
Source organism: Erythroxylum suave (assembly GCA_027563595.1). Taxonomy (NCBI): domain Eukaryota; kingdom Viridiplantae; phylum Streptophyta; class Magnoliopsida; order Malpighiales; family Erythroxylaceae; genus Erythroxylum; species Erythroxylum suave. The sequence goes on along the minus strand of JAOSBN010000007.1, from coordinate 2,681,995 downwards.
GAGTAGCAACATCAGGAGATCACCTATTGCAGGAAGCTTTGACGTCAGAACCCTCCTCTTCTTCCTCTTCTTCTTTTCTCTCTCTCTCTCTTAGGTTTCCAAATGTAGGCAGAATGTAGACTCCCTTTTAGGGTTATATCATCATCCTTTTATAATCTTTAACAATCAAGGCACCCTAATGTCCTTCCAGGATCTGAATGTCCGAGATGTCCCTCAAAAACTCAAATTCGAAAGTGACCGCATTTGTTTTCACATAGGCGACGATCATGGCCCTTAGTGCACTATCATGGTTAGTTTATCTACTCTTTGTCACGATCATGGCAGATCCCTCATGATCATGGCCTTATGCTTGAGCTTTTTTCATGATTATGACATATTTTCCACGATTATGGCAATATATTAGTTCTTTTGTCACAATCGTGGCCTTGTGTTTTGGTTCGGGTCTCCTCCCAAACTCTTCTGAATGCCTTAAAACACTAACAAATTCATCACAGCACCTTTTATATATAAATTTGAAGCTCAAAAACATGTTCTCACCTAAAGAACACTTAAAACACAAATGTTTATGAGCGAACACAATTCTTAAGCTAAACACACACTAAATAATCAACTTAACTACTAAACACATATCAAATGACCTATAAAAATACAATGCAATTTACACATCAATTAATTAGCAACTTGGCTTACCTAAGTTTCCAAGTTACGCATAGAAGCCTCTTGATTCCTTAATGAAGTCTCTATAGATTGAACTCTTCTGAATTTTGAAGAAATCAGTACACGATGTCCTCCAAGCTCAGCTTCTTTTCTTCATGTGGGTGTTGTTAAATCCTAGTGGAGGATTTTTCATTAACTCTCCTTTATTTTCCCAAGAAAAATTTGGATTATTCCACCATCTCGATTATATGGAGTATTTTGGAGTCTAAGAACATTCATAGTGTAATTTTTATGTTTAGTCTGTAATGCTTGACAATGTTAACTTGGATGTCTAGCCTGCACACCCTATATGGCATAAATTGGAATAATTTAATAGGATTCATAGTTAATTCATTGATCTTCCTACCCAACACTTTAACCTAGTTCACTAGTGTAGTAACCACATTTACGTCATATGTTCTTGCTAGCTTGCTAAATTGGGCTCTAAATAAGCACCACTGAGAATTGTTCATCACCATTTCTTCAATAAGGTCCTCAACTACATCTGACATTTTATTGTTTAGAGTACCCTTAACTTTTACATCTATCATCTGCCTTATTGATTGATTGAACCATTATAAAATGTTTGTATTTGCATCCATAACGGTAGACCATGTGTGGACATTTTTGTAATATCTCTTTAAATATCTCCCATATGTCACATAATGTCTTTGGATCAACCTAGGCATAGAAGGAGATGTCATCCCTCAGTTTAGCAGTCTTAGTTGGTGGAAAGTACTTCAAAAGGAACTTCTCTACTACTTGGTCACAAATAGTAAGGGATGACCTAGGCAGAAAGCTTAACCATTGCTTCACCCTACCCCTCAATGAAACCGGGAATAGTCTTAATTTGATGGCATCGCCATTGACACCATTGACCTTAAAGTTATCACAAATCTCTTGAAAGTTTATGAGATATGTTAAGGTCCTCATCTCGTGGCCCATCAAACTGGACAGATTATTATTACATCATCTAAGTAATTCTTATTTTAATCTTAAAATTTTTGGCATTAATAGTCAAACTCACAATGTTAAACTTCGTTCATATCAAGTTCGGTCTAGCGTAATCGAACATAGTCCTTAGTTTCTCTATCATAGTTCCTACTTCTTTAATAACAATCTGACCTTCCTAGTCCTCTACCTTTCAATCTAACTTGAATTCTCTAAGTAGGGTGCTTTAGAGATTCCTACGAGTTGTTCTCTTAATCTCAAGATATTCACCAATTAGGCACAAAGGATTCCTTTAGGGTGATAAACTAACCCTATGTTATGTAGAAGTAATAAAACCAAAAATTCAATAAAATAAGTTTAATAAATTAAAAACAAAAGTTAAAAAGAAATAAAAAAGTAATAATGGCAAGATTAATAAAATCAAGGTTTTCCTAATATTCTAATCCTCGGTAACAAGGTTAAAATTTTGGTTAATATAATTTAAAATCATGAGTACACGATGTAGTTATAGCTAGGAATGACAACTACAGGTCGATCCTATGAGGACTACAAGTACTATTAATGGCCTTTTTCTATTTTCTAATCTTCAAATAATATGATGATTTAATTTAAAATTAAATTGAATTAGAATTCAATATAATAATGAATTAAGACAAATTTAACACAAAGATTAATCTAATATCAAATAACTAGTTCCTAAGTAATGAACTTTGTTATGCAATTTAATTATTGATCATTGGAATATGGAAATTTATATATTTTTCTAATATCATTCTCAAAACTATTAATAACTAATATTCGGTTAGCTAAAACTTGTTTCTACTTAAAACCCTTAAGATCGCATTACATTGATTGATGAAATTCTTTGTTAGGTTTAACACTAATCCAGAGGATCTATATCGACCTATCTCTAGGTTGGCATACAACTTCTTCCAATTATAATATATCTATTCATATAAGAGGACTTTTTATTCTCAATCATATGAAATCAAACATTAAAATAATATCCTGAACATTATAATTCAAGAACAAAAGCACATAACTGAATCTCAATGAATCAATCAATCAAATTTCATTAAATAAAGGATCAAATCATGTTATCCATCCTAACTTAGGGTTCATCCTACCTAGTGACTAAATAAATTTAGTTTCTAAACATAGAAAAGGAAATAAACTTCAAAAGTTCAAAAGAAGCATTAAAAAGAAAAGAACCAGTAGATATATACATCCCCCTTCTCTCTAATATAATACCTTTGAATCCTTCATAAAAGGCTACTCTCTATCAGATCTCTTAAAGTAATCTTCGTGTTTTCCTCATCCTAGGTTCATTATTGTGTCTTCTACTCTAACTCTGACCCTAGCTGCATCTCCTCTTCAAAATTACCTTTATATTATGGAACTAAGGATTTTGGATTCTAAACGGTCATGTAAGTGACTATATATCTCAAAAATACTTCACAATTATGATGTTACACATTCATAGGAGCTTACACAAGGTAGGGACATGTTGGTGTATGTTATTTACAAGGGCGTGTATCTCCATAAGGGTAAAAATGGCATATCTGAAGTTTTGTATGTTTACATTCTCTTAGACGGTCCCTTTACAGCATAAAAAAATAGTACAAGCTAGGAGATAAGCTAAAATAAAAACCATTAATTCGTAAAAAGTAAAAATCGCAAACACTTAACATGCTTAAACAAGATAGAAATACAAAAAGTGAAATTCTCCAACCAACTTCACCACTATTAAACAAAATCATTCAGGAAACTACGCATAGACTTATAAGTTTATTATCCTAAATATAAATATTGATAACAAACTCAATGTCTTACAATAAAATAAATCTAGTGTAATATTTTTATGAATGGAACATAGATGTCATACCTAAATATAATATATTAAATACAATAAATAAATGAAAATGGTTACAAAAGCATATAGAACATAATTAAGGCATACTATAGCTAATTTACTAATACCTAATTTCTCATATAGAATTGATAAAATTGGCCCAACTTGACCTAAAGTCAATATGATAAGACTAAGTTAATGGAACCTTCGGGTAGGGGGCCAAGATTGAAGTTCGATCTGAATGACACAAATGCCTTCACTAAAATGGTGTTATTTTAGTGGACTCAAATTATTTCCAAACTTATTCTCAAGATAATTAAAAGGATGGCGAGATTACCAATTAACTAAATATCAAAGATATTGTTTATTAAAAGCAATCAAAGTAGATGATGATGAAGAAACAATATTAGATGAAAATAATGAACCTATACAAGTATGGATGGTAATAGGTTGGGTTAGGCTAGACCCATTATTGACCTGACCTAGACTTGTGACTTAAAACATGATCAGGCCTAGATCATTTTTCCTAAAACTGAGTTAGATCGAGTTTTCGATGGCCTAAAATCTATCTAAAACCTAAACCAACAAATCAAAACTTGAAACCTCACCCAACCAACCCGAAACTTGTCCTAACAATCCCTACTCTAGATCATCTCCATTGCCTCCCTATCAACCTCGCCCAAACACTAGACCTAGAGCTTCTAAACATAATTAAACAATAAGAAGAGAGAGAGAGAGAGAGAGAGAGAAGAGAATGACAACCACCATAAGTAGTGGCTAAAACCACCTCCAATCTTAGCTCTAACATCAAAACTACCTCCAAAACCAATAGTACTAACAATAACCACCGTAAATGGTGGTTGACAGGCTAAGCCAAGAAGTGATAGATGGAGACAACAACAACAAAAAAAGATGAATGGATTCTTTATACATATAGTTAGACTTTGAGTTGGCTGAGTTGTGAACTCTGAGCTTATTAACTTAAGACCAGACTAGATCAAGCCTAGCAAAGCTTGGACCTTTTGCCAAACTGATATATACGATGTTATCCTAAACTTAATATTGGCATTATCTTTACATTTTATAAAAGACTCTTCTCACTTGAAGGATATGAATGCAGGATTATTATCAAATATAAGGTGTAAAAGATTTTGAATTTTAAGTAGTATAAAGACATTTTCCTAACTATAATAATATTTAGGAAAGATTGAAATCAATCCTATTGGAACAAGAAGTTCTCGTAGGACTTCATCCTCTTTTAGGAGAAAAAATTAGAAATAAGATTAAAGAAAATCATAATGACCAAATATCTTACAATAAATTAACCTATGAAGAATTAAGTTACTTAAAAAGATGACCTAAAATTATGCCAATATAAAATTACAAAAATAACTAAAGTATGAAATGTTCAAACCTAGAAAAGAATTAGTCTGATTTTGTTAACAGCTTGATGTTACTTATGATAATTATACTTGTACAGGTTATTATAAATCTTCAAAAAATTATGGTAAAAAACAAAAGTAAATTTCCTTAGAGTAAACCAAGGAAATCTTATACAAATCCTAAACAAAACAAAAAACAGAATTTTCTTGCTTTACAAAATGTAGTATGTTTAGAAATATGGTAAGAGATCATATTGCTAAATATTGTAGGATTAATAAAACTCCAAAACGTAGAATTAAATTAATAAAAATGAGATAAAATACAAGCAATAATGATATATGATAGTGAAAACTTTGAAGAACTCTTTGGAGATGGTTTCAAAAATGAATCTTTATTATTCGAAGAAACTAATAGCAAGAAATAATGATAGGTCTAGTAAAAGTGAAGAAAAAGAAGAGATACAAATTTATGTATTAAAAAAGATCAAAAGTTCTTATTAGAGGTTAAAAATCATATCCAAGATCCTTAACTACAAAAGGATTATCTAATGAAATTATAACAATCAATCGAAAATACCAACCAAATTCTACAATCTACTTCTTCCTATAACATAAATAATATTTTAGATAAAGCTAAAAGGTAAAGAACTCTCAAATTATGCTATCTATTTTACGTTTAAAAATTACTATTATAACGTATTAATTAAAGACTCTTAGGGAAAAGCAAAACGAACATAGTGAAATAATTAAAAAAACTACCTCAACAAATTCACTTTAATGATAAAGAACAAAATTTGAATAAAGCAAATAAAATTCTTGAAGTAAATAATAATTAAAAACACCATAATTATTTCAAATAAAATATAAGCCTAAAAATATTTAATTAAAATACTTCTTAAAATAAAATGAAGAGTTTATAATACACACTATTGCCTTAATTTATATAGGAGTAAAATTGGGTAAGATTATAAAAAGACAGAATTAGGTAGGATTAATGATGAATGACATAATCACGAATGAGAAAAAAGAATAGCAAATACTTATAGGATAAGATAACACCTAATTTCAAAAACTAAAGCTTTGATACAAAATATTGCAAACCTTAAGCTCGAAACCACCTAAAACTTGAATTATAAAGAATTAGAACTTTAGAATAATCTTCAAAATCAACCAAGGAGAACTTGACTATAAGCAAAACAACTAAATAGAATAAAAATTATAATGATTTTGGTTGCCAAAAGTTACCTTGGCAAAATCATATTAAGTTCTTATCAAAAAAATAATGGGGAAATTCTCATAAAAGTGAAGAAAGCTATCAAAAATTTTTCTTATTATGATGTACGAATTACATCAATAAGATAGTCTTTAATAGGCTTCAATCCCTAAAATCTACAGACCTATAAGGAAAAGGGCATTCCCCATTTATCCCTTTTCCTAATCTGATTAGGAACAACTAAACAACTTTGAAAAAGTCAAATCCTTATTCAAACAAAAATATGAAATCCTAAAACTAAATAAATAATATATATTGCCCCTTTTAAGTAACTAAAGCCCATAAATATTAGGCCCAATTACAATAAAACATGACGACTTATTTAAAACAAAATGAACTAAATTTGATTAACTTAAATAAAAAATATCTCTAAATATATATTAATTATGTGAATTTGGCTCCATTTGACTCAAAACATGTGGAACAAGTTATTAGACAATCTCTCAAGCCTATTCTTTATATAGTAATCATATTTCATCTTCAACAACATGTAGAGAAGTGAACAATCTTTGTAAAGCATCTAATTCATCTTGAACATATTCTAGCAAAGTTAGCTTCATGTGTTTAGTCTTTCTCCTAGTCATTCGACCTCTAATTCCTTGCAAAAGATCATAAGAATGGTTATAAATATATGCCAATGCAAGCTGATCACCATCATTTGCTCCCTTCTCAAAATGGTTATCCCTAAGCCACCTACATCATACAAAGATGTGTCAGCAATATTAAAAATAGCACTTAAAATACCATAGTTGCTTGGCAAAGCTAGTTTGTAGGCGTTATCATTGTCTTCACCATTCTATCTCTTATGGGCTACAACTTAGTGTTCCTTTATGCAAGAACCTCTCCTTGCAAATATGAACCCAAATAATATGCGTAAAGAGCAAATCAACAATACATGTTGCATCTTTGATTTTAGATTATACAATAAAATGTGTCATCTTACTAACCTATCAACAATAATAAGTATGTTATCCTTTTACCCTAAATATACTGAGGCTATTCCATTTCTTAAAATTAAGCACTAGCATAATGACTACGAAGATCTATTTCCTCCATATGTGTTATTTGTCTCAAAATTGTTCATTATACGCAAGATCAATAGCCAAATATTCCTATTTTGAGAAGAAGGTTTAAAGTTAAATGGAGGGATAAGTTCGTCTAAAGATATAAAGTTTCACCTTAGGCTGTGAAAGAATGACTAGCCCAGAACTTTCAACCCTTTACTCAAAAGATAAATGAATCTTAAATTTTTGCAACAAAATAGAAAGCCAATGCCCTCTATCTGGAGTTAAAAATGAAGAAAAATATTTTAAAAAATAATGAATTAGTTGATAAAATCTTGATCCACTTCAATGTCAAAGAATAATGAAGAACAAATTTAGGCCTAGACAATGAAGAAATATAATTGGTGTAACCCCAGTCCAGAGACTTAAAAAAATGACATAAGTGATCAAATAATAATAGATAAAAAATAAAATCATATCAGATAAGATTCTTAAAAAAGTTCACAAGATGCTCTGAGAAAAGGTAAAGCCTCTTGAGATCAGTCTGGGCCCTCCACTTTGTTGCTAATATCAGGATTCATTTCCCTCTACATTCCTTGTTCCATTTTATAGGTAAAGCCTCTTGAGATCAGTCTGGGCCCTCCAGTTTGTTGCTAATTTCAGGATTCATTTCCCTCTACATTCCTTGTTCCATTTTATCTGATGAAGAAATGATGTCATTTAGAAGATTGAGAGATGGTTGATGTATAGACTATTTAATATGTAATACATGTTCTAACGAAATGAAGCGCAATATGATGAGGCAGTTATAAGAATTTATTTGGAACTTTTACAAAGTTATTTGATCATAAAATTGAGTTCTATTGTCATCATAAGCTTGTGTTATGGTTGTTTTGGATTCTTTTCTATTGCATTCGAATATAATCTATGACAATTTAAATCTAATATACATACATAATTTCATCACTAAGTACTTTTTTGCAACCCCACAAACCCTTAGCTCTTCTTCTACAATCAGGACGGATATGTGATAGCCAAATCTAAACACATTGATAGAAAGTTTCTGATAAGATTTACCTTGATCGCAAAGAAGGAGCTCCATGTGTTTCACCAAGCTATTGCCAAAGTTGTTCCATACAAAAGGGAACCTATACAACCTCTAGATTTTCATATACTATCTCCACCGAGGCTAATTGGCCTTCAAGACCGCTGGCATGGAAAAAAGTAACGAGCCTGCCTTTCCCTCGTGCCCCATCCCCCAACACCAACTTATTGTTGAGCGCCTTCATCTAAGAAAAAAGGAAAAAAAAAAAAAATTCATGTTAATGTTTAAATTTACCCATTTTCTGAGAATAGTTGGAATGGACTGTATTGATTCTCTTTCCAGTTGGAAGATATGAAGACCAAGAGCCATATAAGAATAGTACGACTATTTTAAATGTCTTAGGGCTATATCAGGGGGTATTACCTTTTCTTCATACAGGAGGGCATAACTGGAGGGAGAGCTGTCAGTGAATTGAAGAGGTGACCTCTAACCATGACCAGTGAACTACTATCTCTACTTCAAGGACTATCTTCGAGCAGATCTTATGATCCTATGTAGTTCTATTTCTGTGACAGCCTTCAAAGAAACTACGCCATACTATGGAATTTGGGGGGAAAGGCATCGTGGCTATTATTTTCTCTGCTTCCCTGAGATGTCCAGACCTGGCCAATAAGTCCACAATACGCTGATAATGGTCAATTTCTGGTCTGATTCCATAAATGTCCATTTTCTCAAGCAACTCCAAACCTTCTCTTACCAAGCCTCCATGTTGACATGCTGTAAGAGCAGCCAGAAAAGCAACCTTATCAGGTCTGAAGCCTGAAAGTGCCATCTTGTTAAATATGATTAATGCCTCTTGAGCACAACCGTTGATTCCAAGGGCTGACACCAAAGTTGTCCAAGTGAAGAGGTTTCTATCCTTCATAGAGCTGAATATTTTTTTAGAACTTCCATGGCTCCCACATTTCCCATACATGTTTATCAACATATTACAGACGAACACATCCCAGTAGCTAAAGCAAGTCTTTATCAGAAGGCTGTGAATGGAACTGCCAAGTGTAACGTTACAAAGCTTTGTGCAAATACTTAGAACGCTTACATATGTGTAAGAATCTGCAGGTATTCGATCCATAAGCATGTGTTTAAACATCCGTAAAACCTCTTCATAATTACAATTGTGTGCACAAGCAGCAAGCGCAATGTTCCAAGATACTACATCTGGCTTTTCAAGTTGAGAAAGCAACTTCAATGTTTCAAGGTACTCGCCTGATCTGTTATAAATTCCAGCAACGTTGTTAGAAGGAACAGTAGAAAGAGGGGTTTCAGAAGCTGTAATATAGGCCAATGCTTCAGTCAAGCAACCATTTCTACCATAGGAGGTAATAAGGGCGCTCAAAACATATGCATTGTTGTCATGGCCCAATCTTACAACCTGACAATGAAGCTGTTGCAGTTCTGATGTATGTGAGGATTTAAGAGCAGCAGAAAACGAAATCTCACTGGGGCGGTAACCAAATCGAAGCATTTCACGAAGCAATGAGATGGAAAAAGAAGAGCAATTATTTGCATAACCTAGAATTAGTGTATTCCAAGATACCACATTCTTCTCATGTATGTCAAGAAAACAGGAATAGGCATCATCCAATTTATTCCATTTTGCATAATAGTCCACTAGAGCACTACCAACAAAAACGTCAGTTGGAAAAGCACTTAAGATTACCTTAGCATGAATCCATTCGCCACACATGGGTATCAATAAACTGGTAAGGGAATTAATAATACTTACAAACGTTGTCTGATTAGGCCTGATTTCATCCTCTGACATCTTCAGAAATAGTTCTAATGCTTTTCCAGGCTTCTTACTTTTAGCATATGCACCAATGATTGTGTTCCATGTCACCAGGTCCCTGTGAAACATACCCTCAAATGTTTTCTCCGCAAGGTCTATGCTTGCACAATTTGCATACATATTGACAATAGAATTCACAACCGAAAGTTCAGAATTAAACCCGTTTTTAATTATAAAACTATGCACTTGCTCTCCTAGTTCCAAATCTCGCTCACAGTCTAATCCAGACAAAACGCCCACAAAAGTGGCCTCAGATAAAGAACCCTCTTCTCTTGCAAGCTCACGAAACAACAGCACGGAATCTTCGACAAAACCATGACAACCAAACAAAGATATTATGGAATTCCATGTCACCAAACTCTTATTGGGCATAAGGTCAAAAGCACGCAACGCCTCATCAAACCGTCCACACTTACCAAACAAACCCATCAACGCAGTACCCACAAAAACATCATAAGGAAACAACCCATTTTTTAATGTCAATGCCTGCAACAGAACCCCAGCACAAATGGTGACAGAAGCACATGATAGTAACCCAGCAAACGTAAACTGGTTTGGCCTGAATCCGCAACTCATCATCTCACAAAAACAACTCCATGCTTGGCCAAAGCAATTATGTTTACTGAACGAACTTATCATTGTGTTGTACGAAACTAAGTTTCTCTGGGGCATATATACAAACGTCTTGTATGCCAATGGTAATTCATCGAGTGACGCGTAAAGAGCAATGATATTGTTGTGGAGAAACGCGGGTTGGTATGAACTGGGGCCAAGTGTGATGGCAAGCGCATGCAGATGTTTTACTGCACAAAACGAGCGAACCTTCAAGCGGGCTTTGAGAAGTTGAAGGAGACAATGTTGGAGATCCATAGTTGTAGTTAGGTGTACGCTCGTAATTGGGTAGGAAACAGCATCAAGTTATGTGTGTACGTATGTACGATAAGACTATGCTTTGCGCTTTATTAAACAGGGAGTTATAATTAATTAAACTCCCTGTTTAATTAATTATACAACAACAAGACTATGCTTTGCGCTTTATAGCCTAATCAACATATTGAAGTCTCCTGAAATTAATTTATAAGTTCAGGATATATGTTGTCCCATTTATATTTTAATCTTGCTAAAAATAATTAATCATGACAAAAGCTTCATATAAATATGTTACTATGTATCACATATTTTAAATTAATTATATATGTTATATAATATTCATACAAGCAAATGTGCAATTTTATAAAGTTTTTAAAGAAATCGAGGCATCTTTTAGGCTATGTTTTGTTGAACATAAAGTTTTTAATAGAATGACTTATAATAGAATGTAAGTGGATGTAATATTAGAAAATTGTTATTTGGGAAGAATGGAAGAATTCATAATATAATATAATGAAATTTTATTTATCATTTCACATTCCTTCGTAAACCTCTTAAATCGGAAGTAACCTATTTTTACTATTTGGGATGGAATGGGATGTAATATGGAACCCTCCTCTTCGATCTTATTCCATTCCATTTCATTATAAACCATCCTCTCAAACGATAGAATAATTAATATTATATTTCATTAATAACCACCCAACCAAACATAGTCTTAGAATGTGTAAGATGAACACAACCATATGACAAGATATGTTCTTCTTTAGAATATAAACACGAAGACACAACCTAAAAAAAAGGTTGGATCAGAGGGTATGATGAAATGATGGACAAGTTTTCAAAAAATTACATAGCCTAAAATATAAGCTTGCTGATATATATGAAATAAACACAACTTTTCTTAAATGTCTTACTTAATTTTTACATCAAATTATAATGTTTTACTTGGCCTTTTGATAAATGTTCAAGTAATTGTATATATTTGACCTTAGGATGACATTCAAGAAGTGGAGGTTATTTCTTGCAAAAATATGGAGAAAAATCGCATTCTTAGAGAAAAACAATTTGATTTATGACTATGTGTCAATTTATTCCTTATATGGATCAAGTGCATGAAGACTTAGAATACAGTCCAGGGAGAGACCGTACAGTGCTAAAGAAATTCATAAAGTAACACAATTGAAGTAATGACTGTATTGCAAACTATGTGCAAGTCATAAGAGAAATAAGAGGATCCATGATTTAGGGGAAGATGTGTGCTGGGGACCACGTTTTGCCCACCAAAAATAAAAGAATTTGCGACCATAATTATGGCCCAAATCATGTGCAAGAGTGTTGAAACATATTTAAAAGGTATAAACTTTAATTCTAAAAGACTTTATACACTTTCTTTCCCCCAAAAATTAGGACAAGCCTTTGAGAGATTCACAAAGCATCGAGAAGTTAATTTTGAAACTATTTTTAATCAAAGAATCAAGATTTAAAATCAAATTATACATATGGTCTTGAACAATATTAGTCAAATACAATTCCTTCCTAGAAATTAAATAGAACTTTAACTTTAGCCTCAAAGCCATATAATGTGTTTCGATGGGTTCAGGTAGATTTTAAAAGTTCAATGAAACATTAGAAAGTGAAGTTAGTTATATATACCTTCATTGAAACTATGGTCAACTATGATGGACTACTATTACATCAATTCTTATGATAATTTCTTATCCAAAAGGTTTTATTCATACCCATTTATAAGTCGGAAACCTAATTTAATATATCGGCTTAAAAATAATTACAAAATTATTTTCCACATTAGTATTTAGCTTAAATAAATTATATGGTTTATTTTCTCGACACATTAGAGTCTCTTAGAGATAATTTATAATTTCAAGGTATATTATATATTTTTTGTTATTTTGCTAAAAATACTTATTCATTGCAGAAACTTCCTATAAATATGCTATTATGTATCATATGTTTTAAATTAATTCTATATGTTGTATATAACTCATATATATTGGCATATAGTTTTAAAGAGTTTTGTTTCAATACGAGTATATTTTATTGTGTATTAGAAGAACACAACTATGTGTCATGTTGCGTTCTTCTCGTAAATGGAGAGGTGAAGACACAAAAAACAATGTGACTAGATCGGAAAGTGTGTTGAAATGATAAGAGGATTTTTTGAAGAATTACACAACTTAGGACATAAATGTCTTGATATACATGAAATATGCACATAATTTCTTAAATATTTCACTTGATTTTAAAGAAAGATTATTTTTCTTATTTTTTGATATATGTTAAGGTAATTATCCATATTTGATCTTTGGATGAGATTTATCAAAAATTAGACGTTATTTCTAGAAAAATATAGTGAAAATCACAATTCTTAAAGGAACAAAATTTGGTACACAATTGTGTGTCATCTTGTGTTTTACATAAATCAAATGCAAGAAAAGACATGACCTACGGAGAGATCATGTGGTATTGATGAAAATTTTTAGAATAATAAGACTTGAGTCACGACCGTATGTCATAAATCGTGTGTAAGTTGCATGAGAAATAACAGGAACTTTGAACTGAGAGCACAAGAGACCGTGTCCCTCCCCTAAAAACACAAATCCTCTTAATTTTTGCTATGGTTCAGACCACGTCCAAAGGGGTCAAAACATATTTAAAATGCAGAAACCCTAGTTTTCTAAAAAGACTTTTAGAGACTTTACATAATTTACCTCCTTTTCTCATTAAAAGTGAGGCAAGTTGTCAGAAGATTCACAAAACTTTGAGAGGTCAATTATGAAACTATTTTTCATTAAAAAGCCAAATTTTACACTCAAATTATCTAGATAATCATGACCAATATTATTTTAATATAATACCTAGAAAATGGCACTTTAACTTTGTCTCAAAGCCTTATAATGTGATTTTTCAGTTGGTGGATTTTTAAGGATCATAAACAAAAGTGAGATTGCTTACATATGACTTTATTGAAGCTAGGGTTGATTGTGAGGAAACAAGTAGTTTAATTATTGTACCAATGCTAATAAATAATGTTATGACAATTTCAAATGAACTATTATGGCATCGAATCTTATGAAATATCTCAGCCAAAAGGTTTCATTCATCCCTAATTACAAGTTAACAACCTAACTTAATGCAACGGTTTAGACATTACAAAATCAATTGCCACATTAGTAGTTAGCTCAAATAAATTATATGCTTTAATTTCTTAAGATGTTTGAATCTCCTAGAGATAATTTCTAAGATCAAGGTAGATGCTGTACTTATTTGTATATTTATCATGCTAAAAAAATTGTTATTCATAGTAAAACTTCTTATAAATAAGCTACTGTTGGCCTTGATCACCGCACATAATTTATGGCGACTGTGTGTCACCATTTGGAAATTTATTTGCAATAATAATAATAATTGGGAATATTTTAATAAAATAAATTATAACCTTAAATTTAATTAAAATCTAAACACGGAAGATTTGTGGCGGGGTCATACAATAATTTTGGACATATAATTAAATTATTCAAAAACAAAATTAATTAAAAAAATTAACTATGAATAAAATAATTAATGGATATTGTCAAATAAAAGAATTAGGTAATAGATATAATAACTAAATTAATTTCATAGAAAAAGTGAAAATAAGACTCAACAATTTAGTTCAAATTTTTCCATAGCAACAATAAACAAAGAATACAGATTTGATGAAAAAGATTAATTAGAATATAATTAGAAAATGGGAAGAGGCGGTGCGGCGTAGGAAACTTCTGGACACAGGGGGGTCTCGCGGTCGCGACTTGGTCGCGGCCGTGAATCTGTCGAACTTAGCTAGTCGCAACTGCGTTGAGTCGTGATTGCAAATTTTTGAGCCTTTGTCGCGGTCGCGTCTCTATCGTGATCGTGAAGTGAGGAAAATCCGGGACTCGCAATCGCTCCGTATCACGATCACAATTCCCCCTAGTATTGACACCCTTACTTCTAAGCAACACATCTTTCTATCCAGTAACCCAAAAATTACAACTATATATCAATGAAAAGCTAAGATCAAGACCTACAACTTTCATGAAGACACTTTTGTCTAATTTCGCATGTATAGTTACAGTTTACTCAATTAAGTAAAGGTTACCATTCAGCCAAAATTACACTCCAATTATGCAAAATTGACACAAACACAACTATCTTATAAAGGTCATAACTTCTACATCTGATGTCCAAAAATTTCGATCTTTATAGCGATAGAAAGCTAAAAGAATAATCTACAACTTTTATGTAGATGACTTAGCCTAATTCTGCCTAGATCAGTGCAGTTTATTTCCTAAAGTTTCAGATGGCATCACTACCATATTTTCTGTTTTCACTCATCAAAACACAAACAATTTTTATACTAATCTCAAAGGACCTGAACTAATATGGATTTTCTTACATACCAAACCCCTTTGCTAAAAATTTACCACAAATAAATCCATCCCAAATACCTCCCAACATTCACGCACAACCAATTTAACATAAAATGAAAATTCTACACTTTTACTGTCATTTCTCAAACACATCCAGTATTTTCATTACTCAATCAATGTAGCCTTTATACATATCTCAATTTTAAAAGACAAAATAGTAGCATGATCAAAAATACAATTATGTATGCATGATTCGGAGCCACCTAAAGTAATCAATCTAGCTTAGTTACATCGAGTGAACTTCTTGAAGATTTGCCCAAAGTTTTTGCAAGGTTTACTGATCTGCTCTTACTTCACCTGAGGAGTGAAAATTGATGGGGTGAGCTGGGAGGCTCAGTGGTTAATATATTTAT
>JAOSBN010000007.1:2653396-2666148 GCA_027563595.1 Erythroxylum suave | reverse complement strand
AATCTCCCCAATTGCTTCTTGTCGATCTCTGTTCTCTTTTTCGCTCCCGTCTGCCAACCCTCGCTCGCCTGTTCCAATGCTATATCTATCTCTTCTCCCACTCTTTTATTTAAAAACTCTGGAATCGTCAAATTAACTGCTTTACACGGGCCGTGTGAAATCACACGGCCCACCCGTATAACTGTCGGGTAAAAAGCGACATCTACTGCCTTTACACGAGCCGTGTGAAATCACACGGTTAGATCGTGTAACTCTCGGGTAAGAAACGCCATCCGTCTGCTTAACACGGACCGTGTGATTTCACACGGTTAGACCGTGTAACTCTTGGACACCTGCAAAAATTCACAAAACAACGGGAGCAATACCAATTTCACAAAGACTTTGGAAAATCCACATTAATTTATGCAAAAACCATGACAAAATAGATCTAGAAATTAATAAGAACATCAACTTATCACACACACAATGGCTCGAGAGTTCCGTGGAACAAAACGGCGAAACTGAAGTTTACACCGTGAGACGAAACAAGTCCGATTTCTCAAGATCTTGTGGCCACAAGCGGGCAGCCGGGAGAAAGCTATAGGTCGACGTGCATGTGACTATCGAAACGGATTTCTCTCTTGCCCACATAAACAGATTCAAATGCATATACATATATTCGATGACTTAATCATAGTTCATGCTCCTTAATTTTTCTGTTTTTCATTAATACAAATCAGTCAAGTCTTTCAAGCATGACAAAGTTATCAAATCATAACACATTTCTTTCCCACATCCACAATGATTCAAAACAAACATATTTAACATACATACACTCAATTATTTCAACTCATCGTCACTAAACCACAACACATTACTCACATTCACAATGAATAAAACAACATACATGCACATAAACAATGTAGTTCATCATCACAAACTATAAATATATTAACCACCTATTTAGCTTGAAATTTTCAAAAGTCAATCTCGTTCTTCTTCTCGCTCTTGGCATCTATATTCCCGGTTTCTTAAAAACACACATATTTTATTTCATCACACTCACATAAAGCTTTCCTTAAACCTAGCTATCATGAATAAACTCACGCTTAATCTCTTCTTGATTTTTATCTAGCTAGAAAACTAAGTTCTAACATTAACCTCCTATTCTTCTTCTTTCTTTCCTCATCTTCATCATATAACAAAAACCTAGTTTTTCTCCACTTCCTTCAACATCTCTTTCACATAAAACCTACTTCTTTCTTTTATCAAAACTAAAGAATAAATGGTTTACCTTATAAGAAAGTTTAGCTAAACTCCTTCCTTCTATCTTTTTCCTTGCTTTCTTCTTCCTTCTTCTCCTTCTTTTGTTTTTCTTCTTCTCTCCTATACGACTCTCACTCTTTTCCTCCTTCAATTCACGATTCCTCTCTGCTTCTCTTCTTTTCTTATAACTTACCTCTCTTTACTTCTTTGTCTTATTCAATTTAATGCAATTCTTTGTGTTTTTTCCATTTTGCCCTTCCTTATTCAAGAATTTCCCTAATTATCCTCCTCTTTATTCTCCTTCTCTTCTTTAATTTCACTACCACACACTCACGTCTCCTCCCTATCTGTCTTATTCATTTAAGACAACTTTC
The DNA here is from genome assembly GCA_027563595.1 of Erythroxylum suave. NCBI lineage: Eukaryota > Viridiplantae > Streptophyta > Magnoliopsida > Malpighiales > Erythroxylaceae > Erythroxylum > Erythroxylum suave. The sequence goes on along the minus strand of JAOSBN010000007.1, from coordinate 2,664,529 downwards.
TTATGCTTTTACCAATTTACCCCTTCTTTATTAGGAAATTCCTATTAACTCCTTTACTTAATATTAATTCGTTCTTCTAATTCATACCACCATATAAAATTTAAAATATACCAGATTAGACTCCAAAAATTCCAAATTCATAAATTCTAACTTATTTTCATGCTAGGTAATTTAATAAAATAAAGAAAACAAAATAAAATATAAAATCCTAAAATCGAGACTCAACAGCTACTGCCTATCTTATATTCTAAATTAATTTTATATGTTTTATGTGACTCATATACACAAATGTACAAGTGTCAATAGTTTTTGAAAAAAATGGGCTTCTTTTAGAGCAAGTTGGATGAACACAATTATGTGTTAGGGCATGTTCTTATATGAAATGAAGAACATGCCCTAACATATAATTCCTTAGCATTCTCAATTTTTGGAATGTTATCACATATAGAGTCCTCCATATGATACCTCAAGATCATCAAACAACATCAATTCGAGTACTCCCATTCATCATAAAGCTTCTTATCATTAATAAAAGACTCATTATCAGGTTTAAGAGGAGAGTCTTCTCTCAAAGCCATATCCAATTTCATAATAGTTAAGTTCATCACTAAATATTCAACTCATTGTTTGTGATTATTTCTATTAAGCTTCAAAATGGTAGAGAATTGAGGACTGCTCAAACCTGAAGAAAAAACCATAAGAGCAACATTAATATGCATGCAACACAGGATCATGCTATTTGCTCTTTCTCTAACTTTCTCAAAATGATCCACAAAAGTGATCATAGAATGCTAGAGTCCATTGAGCATTAAAAATAGACTCATTCACAAACAAGAGCAATACATTAAATATCACAACCAAACGCATCAATCGACTATCGATAGTGTTGGATCTCGTTTTTAGGATATTTATATTTATATTTTCTTTATTTTATTAAATTATCAAGCATGAAAATAAATTAGAATTTATGAATTAGGAAGTTTTAGAGTCTAATATGGTATATTTTGAATTTTATAAGGTGGTATGAATTAAAAGAAAGAATTAAAATAAAGTGAAGGAGTTAGTAGGAATTTCCTTACAAAGAAAGGGTAAATTGGTAAAAACAAAAAAAGGTTGCCTTAAATGAATAAGACAAAATAAGGAGTCGTGAGTGTATGGTGGTATGAATTAAAAGAAAGAAAAGAAGGAGAATAAGGTGAAGGAGTTAGTGGGAATTTCTTGTATAAGGAAGGGTAAATTGGTAAAAGCAAAGAGGATGTCTTAAATGAATAAGACAAAAGAAAGGAAGAGTCATGAATTTTAAGAAAAGAAGAGAGGAGAGTCGTGAAGGAGAGAAGAAGAAAACGATGCAAGGAGAAGAAAGAAGAAGAGAACAAGGAAAAAGATAGAAGGAAGAGTTTCAACTAAGTTTTTATTGTGAGGTAACCTTATTACTCTTTAGTTTTGATAGAAGAAAGAAGTAGGTTTTATATGAAGAAAAGGTTGAAGGAAGTGGAGAAACTAGGTTTTGTTATATGATGAAGATAAGGAAAGAAAGAAGAAGAATAAAATGTTTATGTTAGATCTTAGTTTTCTAGCTAGATAAAAATCAAGATGAAATTAAGTTTAAACTTATTCATGGATAGCTAGATTTAAGGAAAGCTTTATGTGTGTGTGATTAAATGAAATATGTTTGTGCTTAGGGAATCAAGAATGTCGACGTCAAGAGCAAGGAGAAAAGCAAGCTTGACTTTTGGAAATATCAAGCTTAATAGGTGGGTAATATGTTTATAGTTTTAGTGATGATAAGCTGAAATAATTGAGTGTATGTATGTTAAATATGTTTGTTTTGAATCATTGTGGATGTGGGAAAAATGTGTTATGATTTGATAACTTTGTTATGCTTGAAAGATTTTACTGATTTGTGTTAATGAAAAACAGAAAAGTTAAGAAGCATGAACTATGATTAAGTTATCAAATATATATATGTTTTTGAATTTGTTTATGTAGGCAAGAGATCCGTTTCGTTAGTCACGTGCACAATGACCTATAGCCTTCTCCCGGCTGCCTGCTTATGGCCACGAGATTTTGAGAAATCAGACTCGTTTTGTTTCACAGTGTAAACTTCGGTTTCGCTGTTTCGTTCCATGAAACTCTCGAGCCATTGTGTTGTGCATTGTATCTTTGGATATGTTGAGTTATGATGTACTTTGTGTGATATGCTTCATGATAATTTTCAGCCATTATATTTTTGTGATGATATGTTGTGTATGGTTCATTATCAACAGCTATAAATATATTAGCCACTGAACTTTCTGGCTCCCCCTAAAATTTTCTACTCCTCAAGTGAAGAATCAGTAGATCCTAAGTGAGCCTTACAAAGTTTTGGCAAAACTCCAAGAATTTCATATTTTTGTAACTAAGTTAGTGTGTGAATCATTTTCTTGGTGATCTTAGAAGCATGTCAGCATAAACATTGATATATGTATTTTGTTATCATAAAACTATTATGGCATTGTGAAATGAAGCATGAAAATGTGTATTAATTATGTTGTTGCAAGTTGACAGTGGAAATGGACAATGAAAGTTGATAGTAAATGTAGAAATGTTTCGGATATATGTATGTATAGTTATCTATGCAGAAATTTTTCTTCTTATGTTAATTTGGCTGTGTGTTGAATGTTGGGAAATTTTTGGATTGGATGGACTTGTTTGTAGTAAAATTGGGTATCAAAGGAGTTCGGTATGTAGGAAATTAAATGTTGGTTCGGGTCCTTTGAAATTGGTATGAGAATTGTTTGTGAATAGATGAGTGAAAACAGAAAATATGGTAAAGATGTGATCTGAAACTTTGAGGAATAAACTGCACTAATCTAGGTAGACTTAGGCTAAGTGGCCTGCATAAAATTTGTAGATTATTCTTTTAACTTTCTAACGCTATAAAGATTGAAATTTTTGGACTTCAGACTCAGAAGTTATGACCCTTATAAGATAGTAGTATGGGTTTTCAATTTTGCATAATTGGTGTATAATTTTGGCTAAAATGGTAACTTTACTTAGATGATTAAACTGTATCGATACAGGCTGAATTAGATAAAATTGTCTTCATGAAAGTTGTAGGTCGTGATCTTAGCTTTCCAACAATATATAGTTTGTAATTTTTAGACTTCTGGATTGAAAGGTATGTTGTTTAGAAGTAAGGATGTTTAACTGGAGAGGGGAGTCGCGATCGTGACATAGTACAATCGCGACAGTCCCACAATTTCACCAAATCATGATCGCGACAGAGCGCGATCGCAACAGCACTAGAAAATCATGATCGTGAAGCAGCGCGATCGCGACCGGCACCAAATTTGTCAAATTCACGATCGTAACCAACAATTCCAGTTGTCCAGAAGTCGCGATCGTAACACAATACGATCGCAATGCTGTTTCTTTCTCTGCTTCCCTCTCACGCTGTAAAACTTCTTCTCCATTTTGTAATTAATCCAATTGCTATTTATTTCTTTTTACACCCAAAATCATCATTCTTTATACATTTTGCTATGGAAAATTTTCATTAAATTGAAGGGTATTATTTTTACTTTTCTTATGAATTTTATTTAGTTAATATAATTATTATCTATTTATTTTATTTGATATTATCTATTAATTTATTTTATTAAAGTTAATTGATTTTATTAAATCATTTTGCTTTTGAATAATTTAATTATATGTCTAAAATCGTTCTATGATCCCACCATGAATTTTCCCTGTCTAGACTTTAATTAAATTTAAATGTTATAATTTATATTTTTATTGCAATGTCCCCAACTATATTTATTATTATTATAAATAAATTTCCAATGGTGACATGTAGTCGCCATAAAACCCATATGGAGACCCGGGGCCAACATGTAAGATCTATTTTAACAAAAACTCACCCTAAAGGAGATATGAGAACAAAACGTTTTAGCCATGCATGGTATTACGAAAAAACTCACTTATTTCAACAATTTTTGTTGCAAAAGCTTGCCTAAAACACATATTAGTGCATATATAAACAACATATAATGTGTACGTATGCGCGGGTGTGTGTGTGTGTGTGTGTGTAAGAATGAAGAACGAAAATAACATCTTCAAAACTTATGTGATTTGGCTCCGATACCAATTGAAGGAAATTTTAATAAAGATAATAACCAGATTCTATAGCTTTGAAGCATGTATAAATAATATAATTGTACATTACCTACTAAAGGTGATGAAAGTTGACTGGAAGCCATGGTTCTCTGCCACATAAAAATCCAAACACAACAGAAAATAAAATACTTGGGTTTGTTGAATCCAACTCGTCAATTTCTTACACACACCACTATAATGTCATCCAAAAACCCCACAACAAGCTAGAAAACTACCTTCAAGAATGTATCAATTAGGTTAAAAGCAAACACATTGTAGTGGACCATAGACCCAATAAGTAGGATTAGGTGAAATTTATGAACCAAGGGCCCCATGGTAAGATTAGTAATATAATGTCCATCTCATAAATGGCTCAAATGATACAAACACATACCAAAGATATAATTATGTTAAGATTATGCTAGTTCATAACAATTAATTCAACAAATATCTCAGACAAAAGGTTTCATTCATCCCTAATTACAAGTTAACAACCTAACTTAATGCAGCAGTTTGGACATCACAAAATCAATTGTCACATTAGTAGTTAGCTCAAATAAATTATATGCTTTAATTTCTTGAGATGTCTGAAGTCTCCTGGAGATAATTTCTAAGATTAAGGTATATGTTGTACTTATTTGTATTTTTACCATGCTAAAAAAATTGTTATTCATGGTAAAAACTTCCTATAAATAAGCTACGGCCTATCTTGTATTCTAAATTAATTTTATATGTTTCATGTGACTCATATACACAAGTGTAGATAGTTTTTGAAAAAAAAAAAGAAAGGGCTTCTTTTAGAGCAAGTTGGATGAACGCAATTATATGTTAGGGCATGTTCTTCTATGAAATGAAAAGGTGAAGACACAAGCAAGAATATGATTGGATTAGAAAGCAGGTTAAATAACAAAGTCAGTTGCCACAAAAAAGTAAACCATTTGTTTACTCTTGATTCATATCTCTAGATGTTATATATGGCTACAACCTGATCCTTTTGTAAGATATGTGCCGAGGTAGGGATTTTAGACATATCATAACCTGCAGTGGCCACTTAGTAATTTAATGAAATAAAACTTATGGCAATTAATTAGAAGATTTAGAGCGACGGATATAATTGGATCTAGTGGAGCAAATTGTATGAACTAGAAAGCTCCAGCAAGCAAGCAAGCACGGTGTTAATAGTTGGTTAGTTAGTCTTGCAACGATTGTTCCACGCACAAGGACAAGCACAGCTCATGATGGAAAGCTACAGAAAAAGAATGGCCATTGGCTTGTAAAGAAAGAAAGAAAAAAAGAAATATATCACTTTCCACAGGATTGCAATCCAGGATTTACACATCTTTCACAATCAAAAGAGAAATAGACGATTGCTTAGCTAAGCAGTGACCGCGTTGGTTGATATATGGAAAATTCCACTTCTTCATTCATACCAATAAACATACATACCTATTACGTTAAGAACATAGTTTAAACACAGGGTAAGTGTTGGTTCCAAAAAGCTTGGGATTGTTTGACAAGAAAGTGACCTTTTTTTATATCGGTGTTATTTAATCAACTATTAAACACAGTGTTTTGTTTTGTTTTGTGTGGTGAAGAAGTTGTGATTTAACTCTTGCCGGAAAGAATAATAGAATGTTAGGAAAAAAGAGAAGAGTCTTAAACAATTTGATGGGTGAGGGTGGTGACACTGACAATGACCACCCCTCCCTCTTGCTCCTCCACTTGTGAGGTCGCAGTCATCACTCACCGGCGCTCAAAGTACTGGACCTACCATTTGCATGATTGAACCTTTTTCCAAGTTTTTCAGCTAGGAAATATGCAAACAAGTTTAAAACTTCTGTCATCAACTTACTCAGCAGCACACGAGTAATCTACATGTTACCCTTGTTCTTTTCCTTTTAATAAAACAAAATTATACGACTACTCACAAGTAACGTTACTATCCACATACAATATGCTGTTAGTTAATTTCTTATTTACTGCTGCTCCTGCATGTCTTATCCCATGTTCTTGCCTGAAGTTTTATCCCATATGCTGTTAGTTAATTTCTTATTTACTGCTGCTCCTGCATGTCTTATCCCATGTTCTTACCTGAAGTTTTATCCCATGTAAATGAATTCTGAATGGCACAAGCAACTACAATTGTGGGATTACGATTTCTAGGGTCCCTCAATGATTCCTGTGAACGCATGCGCAATCAGTTGTCACTGTACACAGACAGACAGACAGACACACCCAAATTGATGCGATCATGAGACACCATGTGAAAACAGTTTGCCTTGGGAATCCATGGATTTACGCCAAATATGAAATAACTTTGCTAGCCCTTTTAACTTTTGCTATTCGAAATACCTTATTACGTGTTCTTTTCATTCTATAATAATTACTCTACGAAACTGTTCAGATGCAGCTATGACTTATTATATAACTGTATCAACACGATATTCCTCATGTATCTCAACTTAAAAGGATGATATTGATTTATATATTAAAGAAAAGAACCACATGCAGTTCAATATTGTAATGTTTTAAGTTGAAAACAATACATATTTTCTATGCGCTCAATGTGTAACTATTACAAATATAAATAAGTTGCAGATACAAATTATGCAGATAATAAAGAATATACATAAAGTATATATATGCTTTTAGTTTAGGTTGCAAGATACAAATTATGCAGATAATAAAGAATATACATAAAGTATATATATACTTTTAGTTTAGGTTGCAAGATGCCTAAAGTATATAGAAGGAAGAGAGAGGAGTGCGGGGTATACAATGACAGAACAGGAACGTGGTTGTTGTATAAGCTGTCAAAAATATAAATGCAAAACGTTAACGTACGAATGGACACAGGCAGGCAGCAATGCCAATAACAGTAACAACTTTGCCTCTTGTTCTTCTTCTGCTTCTTCTTCTTCTTCTTTCTTCTTCTATTTCTATCATCATAAATTGCATTCAAACGCATATCCTCCCTCACCCGAATCATGCTATACAGAATATTTAGGCAAGTGGGACAAATATTTTATTATCTTGGATCGCGAGCCCTTGATTGATTCCTTTCAGGTACGTTTTCCAGCGAAATAACTTTGCTAGCCCTTTTCACTTTTGCTCTTCGAAATACCTTATTACGTATTGTTTTCATTCTATAATAATTACTCTACGAAACTGTTCAGATGCAGCTATGACTTATTGTATAACTGAGGCATCGAAATCCCCCATCTCAGACTCAGTAGTTGTACTAACTGCCAAAACCTCCACCTTTTACCTTCCTTCTTCTTCAATCTTTCCCTGTTCTTCACTTCCATTTTTTTTTCCCTCTTCTTTTCAGCGTTTTGTACTTCTACTCTCATCATAGAGACCCACTCCACTGTTTTATTGCTTCTTCAATCATGCCTCGACTGATAAAGCTTTCCGATTAACAAGATGGGAATTTTTGAGATCTAGTTTTTTCACTTTTTCTTCTGTGTTTTGGATTCAGGAGTAGGCTTTGTTGGGGTCTGGAATTTGGAGAGTGGTGAAATGACTGCAACTTTTGGCACCATCAACTGTCTAGAATTATTATCTAGCAAAGTTTTTCACAGAAGTACCAAAAGCTTTCAGTATTAGTAGAAGATTTAGACACCAATAAGAGTAGAATCTGAAACTTAGGATTAGGAAACTGGATTTCCAAAGAAATCAGATTCCTTCTCTCAACCCTATCTACGGGATAACTGACTCATCAACACCGGAAGTAAGTGAAGAAAGGGACTTGATCACAGAAACATGCCATGAAAATCCTCATGATCGGCTTCTGCAAAACCAATCTCAAACTGTAAGTCTCATCAACCATCACTCTTTAGAAGCAACAGCAGAGCTTGGCAAGTATAGAAAGAGAATGGAAATGAAGGGCGGCGGAGGAGAGATTATCCAAGTGGAAGGTGGTCACATTGTGCGGTCCACAGGACGCAAAGACCGACATAGCAAGGTTTTCACAGCTAAAGGTCCACGGGACCGCAGGGTTCGCTTGTCAGCACACACGGCCATACAATTTTACGACGTTCAAGACCGATTAGGCTACGACAGGCCGAGCAAGGCTGTGGATTGGCTCATCAAGAAGGCTAAGTCTACAATTGACCAGCTTGACGAGTTGCCTCCATGGCAACCAAGTCACAAAACTGATGCAAACTTAGAGGAAGACCTTAATGCTGGCTCTAGTGAAATGACAATGGCTGAGCAGCAGTCAGCATCATCTGGTTATGGTTTCCAGCTGCACAGGCATTTAGCTAGCAATCCAGGCGATGACTCATCTTTCATTGCACCGTCAATGGACCCTCACACAATTCATGATGATACTATGAAATCATTCTTCCCAACGAGCTCCACGAATTCGTCGATGAACTTTCAAGGTTATCATCCTGATATCATTTCCAGGACCACAAATCACACTCACGATCTTGGCCTATCACTTCACTCTTTCCAAGATCAAGGTTTGATTCATGGGCAGTCACAGGCAGCTGACACAAGCCATCGTACACATTCAAATGATCATCATCACATTTTAGAAGGCTTGTCTCCAGTGGGATTTGAGGCGAATTTTCAGAGAATGGTGGGTTGGAACAATCAAACAACTACTTCAGACAATAGAACTGCAGAAGGTTTTACATTTAACCCACACCCATTACCAACACCGCAAGCATTGCTAGGCCAAGCGTCAGCATTTTCTCAGAGGGGACCCCTTCAGTCCAGTTTCACACAATCAATTCGCGCTTGGGGTGATCTTCCAATGTCATCGACTAATAACCACAGAACTCAAGAGATTCATCAGTCCTTGATTTTTGGTAGCAGATTTGCATCTCACCAAGGACTGTCAGGCTTTACTATTCCAACAAGAATACATGATGAAGAAGAAGGAAGTGTCATTTCAGATAGACCTTCTTCTTCTCCCAATTCTCAACATTGATTGAGCATCGGGAACTGAAACATATCCCATCTACTAGGTACTTGAAACTCAATCCCTCCCAAGTTTAATTATTACATTTTCCTAGTTATACTTCCTGAATTAACAGATACGCTTCCATTACTGAAATTTCACAAATAAGTAATAACAGCCTACTGAAAACACTGTTTTCTTGTTTTTACAAAAATTATGTCATTCAATTATATAAGGCCCATAATGTAGAATAATTCATTTCATCCAATTTTTGAGTTGCAGGATTTTTCTTCATATCTTTATTTTCTTTCTAAAGGACATAATAGAACCAACTCTGTGAATGTTGAATGAACAAGCAAGCAAGAAGTAGAAGTGAAGTCAATGATATGATACTGCATCGAAGGACTCATCTGCTGGGATCACTCTTTTCGTCATCTTTGTTTCTTAGTATAAGTTTTAGAACCTCCGGTTGTTTCCATATCGAGTTTTTTCTTTCTTTGTTCCGTGTGGATTCTTTTATTTTTCTTCACTAAGCATTTGGTCTTTTTTTTTCTTCATCTTCTTTTGCCCCCTTAGGTATAATCTCCATTATTACTACATGCACTTGGATAGCAAGCTGTTTTATCTAGAAAGTCATTTTTAATTAAAATTTAAAATTTAGATGAATTTTAGGTCTTATTATAAATCATATAAAAATTCTACCAACTAAAGCGTATAAATATTCTTTTATATAATCCTAATTTGTAATATCATTCTTATTATTGAATTATGAGAACAAGTGGTCTTACTCACTTCTGAGGATATAGACACACTAAACTTAATCAAATTTTGTTAAAATTATTCTTACGTTATTTTTTCATACCATTATACTCTCACTAGTGTATAAGAATATACACGCATACACACACAAAGAAAAAAATATATACATGCACTACAAGACAAATAGCAAATAGGGACGGAATATAGGGACGGAAATTATCCGTCCCCAATTAGGGACGGAATTTGCGACCAAAAATGACTAAAAAAATAAATCGTCCCCAAATCCGTCCCAACAATTCGCTACATATACACCGACTAAATTTTTCGTCCCTAAATCAGTTGTAAAGTTTGGCGCCAAAACCTCCGAAATAAAGTTCATAAGAATCCGTCTCTAATATTCGAAAGAAGAAAAACCGTCCCCAAATTAGTTACTAATTTGCGATTGATTTTTGGACGGATAGTTGGGTACGAAATTTGAGACGGATTTTTACACAGGGACAGATTTAAAGACGGATAATTATGGATGGAATTTTTCTGTCCCAAATATCGGACGGAATTTGGAACCAAGTTGTAGGGAAAATTGTTCTGTCCTTAGAACCGTAACAACTATATTGGGGCCAACTTGTTCATTCCTAAATCCATTCCTGAAGGTTGTAACACCCTTAATTGTCATGCAGTAAAAAAAGTTCAAATATTAAGTTCCAGGATAAAATTTTCTGGAAATCATTTGTAAAGGATTATAAGATAGCCTTAAGATTCTGTATTTTTACTGGAGCAAGAAAGTAAGGCAAATCCATCTTTGTAATGGCTTCATTATTTGTGGACTGGTACACTTTAAGATGGTTGTTTATCAAAGAACAGTCTCTATTATGCCGACATTTCGTGGCCAATTTGCATTTATGGATAATATGATTTACTCACATGGTTATGTAATGCACTTGGAACATTACTTTGGGATGTGTCAGATGGATACTTCACATGTCCTGCATAGAAAATTTTGGGTTAATTAATGAGCAAATTTGATTGGCCTTTACCTAAAACTACTTCTGGAATTGCTAGAGATTGTTACAGGATCCTACTTGAAATTTAGAAATTTGGTTTCAATGAATGTGGTCTTAGCTATTTACAGTTAGAAGTTTTGTTGAAATTGCATAAAGTTTTGAATGACATGTTTTGAATAGGGGCATGCTGACCTCCCAAAGATAAGTTATACAATCGGTAGATGGTTCAAGACCTCACATGTTATTTATAGATTGTAGGTTTTGCAGCTGAACCTTAAATTAGAGAAGGGAAAAGGAAAAAGAAGAAGAAGAAGAAGAAGAATA
>JAOSBN010000007.1:2624167-2634335 GCA_027563595.1 Erythroxylum suave | reverse complement strand
CTATTAGACTCCAAAAATTCCTAATTCATAAATTCTAATCTATTTTCATGCTAGATAATTTAATAAAATAAAATAAATTTAAAATCCTAAAAATTACGGGATCCAACAACACAGCACTAAGAATCTCATTCCTATAAATATTTATTTTGCCAACGCTAATCATCCTAATCCTAATGGGAATCTTATTGATATCATCTTTGCTATTGACGCATACGTATCAAAATAGTCTGTCTTTCTTTATAAAATTATTTTGCCAATAGTCAGACTCTAAAAGTTCTATTTAGACTAAAACTTCTAAAGGAGATATAAGTTTGAAACAATAAGAGCAAAAAAAGCTTAATAAGGTGTAGATGGGATACTGCCTTTAATAGTTACAACATAACTACAAAGCTATCTAACGCTTCTAACAGGGTCAAAGTAGTGATAAGCAAATAAGCACTCTTATATGAGATTTTAAGCTAGTAGCATTAGAATGTTGCTCCTTTCTTTAGAGCTCTCATATTGTAAATTATGATACTCTTGATTTTATATCCTATGCAATGTCTGTATTCCATTGATAAGGCCATGGTTTGAGACTAAAAATGTCCATAACTAGATGAGCAAGCTTGACAAATATCCTTATTTAGGTAATGCAATGCTTGATGTGATAAAATGTATAACATACACTAAAGTTCATAGAACACTAGCAAACTCTAAGTGTGCTATTATTTTGTTAGAATTCTCTATTAACTAAAAGATAGGATAATAAAGAGTATTCAATCCTTAATAATGAGATGCTTAAATTTCTTTAAGATTTTCTAATATAAAGAGATTGAATTTATGTCTAAGCTCCTCAATCCTCATAATTGTATCAACATCATTATGATCTTTTATCTTAAAACTTGAAGTTGGATACTTCTTAATTTCTAGAATGTCATTTAACTTTGTTCCAAAGATTACTAAGTCATTAATATAGCAATATATGATCACTTCATATTTTCTTGTAGATTTAGAGTAAACTAATTTTTTTGCATTATTATATGTAAACCCATTTGAAAAAATGACAAAGTTAAAATTTGTATGCCATTATATAAGCAGTTGTTTTAAATGATATAATGACTTAATTAATCTACAAACTTCCTTTTCATTTCTAAGAAGCACAAAGCCCTTGAGTTATTCAATATAAACTTCTAAATAAAGCTCAACATTTAAGAGTGTCATCTTAACATCCATTTACTACAAATGTAATTTGAAAATATATATGCTAATGCTAATATCAATCTTATTGATATCATCTTTATTATGCATAGGTATTGAAATAATATAAGTTTTTCTTTTTTTAAAAATTTGTTTTGCCACTAGTCAAGCTTTGAAAACTTTTCATAGGAAATTAAATGTTGAATTAAAATAATTTAAACTATTAAGGGTGTTACATATTTGAGAAAATAAGAGCAAAAAACCTTAATGAGGTGTAGATGATTTGCTTATTCTAATATTTGCAAAATAGCAATGATGCTATCTAATACTTGTAAAACGGTCAAAGTAGTGACAAGCACACTCATTTGAGGTTTCAAGCTAGTAGCATTAAAATGCTGCTTCTCTCTATAAAGTTGTCAAATAGAAATTATGACATCTTTTATTCTAGGTCTTGTATAAGGTTTACATTTTATTGATAAGGATGTAGTTCAAGGTTAAGAATGTCCATAACCAAATTAGTAAGCTTGATAAACATCCTTCTTTAAGTAATTAGATTTCGTATATCTGCATTCTTTCAACTTCTAAATTGCTAAAACTTTTTGTTCAGATAAGAAATTTAGGGAGAGAATATACAGTTGTGGCTTTTCTTAGATGATTGACAACCACTACCTATCTGCAATGCCTTTACTAAGGTTTATATTAAGGTTCTTGATGGTCAAGATCTATTTGGCTCTATTAATAGTGTTATAGATTCATTGCTATACCTCTATTTTGCTAATAGAATAATGTGAGTTTTTTTTCTTCTATCTATATATATTGAGTAGACAATAAGGTTAAAGGCTACCTTAAAGAGAGTGAGATTATGTGTATTAGGAAGCCTTAGGTAGCTTTCCCATAAGATAATATCATTTTAGTTCTCCATGTTGTAGTGGATGTTACAAGGTTCTAGGATAGACTTATAAAGGGAGGCAGATTAAGGACAATCGAAAAAAAGGTACAAAATGGTCTCTCCCTAATTGTTACAGAGGCAGATTAAGGACAATCGAAAAAAAGGTACAAAATGGTCTCTCCCTAATTGTTACAGAGAGTGCATTTTCTACTACTTATTATGGTTTAACTATATCCAAAGTTTTCAATATCCTTTTTATTATAAGTCAAGATTATGAAACAAGATTTGGGAAAATTGGAGAGGAACTAATTAAGCTTGTGATATGACATAGTTGGGCCTTCATTACCAAAGACTTTCAAATATGATTAATTATTGAATCTCCTGTATAATTCTCCTCTCCATGCTATTCAATCTTCAAGCTCCATATTAGTGTTGTATTGGTGAAAGCTAAAATTTAGTCTATCCTTACCTTTATAATTACATCTCCACTGATTGTCCATGATAATTACCCTAATTTTTGTTTAGTTTGGTATTGCATTTTTTAAATTTTGGATGAGATGGTGATGATCTAGTGGACCTCAATTGTCATATTAAAATCATGTTTAATTGTTGTTCCCTACTATATGCTTAATATTCTAGTTCATTTTATTTTTAGGGCCAAGCAGTTGGTTTAAGGTCCAAGAGATGGAGTTGCTAGCCTTAAGCTTCCAAAAGCTAGTAATCCCAAAGAAGCGAGTATGCATCCATTGTACCCATAAGGTTAAATAATCTCCAAACTCTCTTTGCAAGGATCATATTATTTATGGTTTTAACTAAAGTGATACCTAGCCTTTCTTCTTATATGTGAAAACTTCAATCCACTTAGGCTTCGAAAGTTTATAAGGCATCTTTGACATTGTATTTCTAATATCCTCTCTAATTACAATTGATTGCATTTTATTCTTGAAGTGAATCCACTAAGATCTAATTATTATTAGATATTATTTAGTTTGTTTTATATATTATCAAGTATTTTTATTTTATTTTATTAGTTTAAGTTTATTTTAAATAATTTTATATCCTTTTCTTAATATTTAGAATGTTAACTTGGATTAAATTAGAATTGTCCAAAGCATTATGTTTCTTCAATTTAGAAAGTGAGGAGTTTACAATATCTTTGATATAATTTGTAATATTAATAGTGTTGTCAAACACGTGAATTACAAGCCATTTATACAAGAGCAAGAATACAATTAGAAAAGGCTTTGCATAGTATCTTTTAAATAAAACCACTAAATAGACTGAGGAGGACAATCTTTTAATAACTAATCTTTGTAATTATAGAATATTATTTATTTATAATCTATCATAATATTATAATAATTAAATTGATAATTTTTTTGAAAAATAAAGAATTGCATTAGTGGCCACAAGCCAAAATTTTTTAAGGAATAAACCAAAATACAACCTTCATAGGAAGCTCATATTCCATGCTAAGTCAAAATGGCATCAATTAGATAAAACAAATATATATTAAAGAATAGATATTGCATTAAGCAATAAGCTTGTCCATAACTGAAAAAAAGAACAAAAACACCTTGCCTCATACTTTATAAGTTCCATCTCATCTTCATGCCTTAAAAGAATGAGAGAGTCATCCACTTATAAATGTCATCTCTCTAATCCAAAGGATACAGATATTGTAAATAGAACTGCCTAGAGCTATACCAATAAGCTTGTCATCATCCTTTTTCATATATGACAAGCTAGAAATCCAATGAAAACATTCCTTTATTCTGTATCATTGTAATCTAAGCTGCATTTCCTTGGTATATCCTTCCAAAACTGATTAGAGAACGAACATTCAAAGAATAAATGTTCATTACATTCTTAAGCATCCAAAAATAGATATACTTCTTTTATTATTGTGAGAAAGATGATGTAAACAGATAAATAACAACGAACTTCTCACTCTCCTAAAGATTCTACGATATAAAACTCTTATTAGGGTACTTATAGCCTAAGTTTACACGTAAGAATAAGTTTAAGTACACTAAAACTTTGTTTCCGCAGGTCAATAGAACTCTATTTTAATAGATGCCTAACAATCCATATTTTCAGTTAGTGTTTGAATGAATTGGGACATGAATAAAGCCATATCCTAGATATACCAAGTTAGTTGTTATTGTAGTTCTAGTGTTTATTTGAAGCACCCTTTACATTCACTAGCTAAATGGGTAAAGGTTCTAGGTTAGAGAATAGTAATAGTACATTAATATACTCAGCAGGGATTTAGTCGATATTCCTGGGGTGAACTTAAACTCAATTTTACTCAGCTCTACTGACCATATATCAACCTTCTTGACGTTTTAGGTTTATATATATCTTGTTCCAATGGTAGGTTTGTTATAAACATCAAAAAGTAAGCTTGTGTAGCTTTCTTGTTAATGCAACAACTAGAACAACTTTCTCCATTCGTGCACATATAGTTTTTGGGCCTTTGAGGATCATTCTTACGTAATAAATTTATAAACTAGGACTGGACTCAGTGCTTCTGGTGCAACAAAGATACAAAAATATAGAGTTTCACTATTTTGGAGGGTGGTGAGGAGAATTGAAATCTGCAAGTGTTTAAGAACGAGAATTTTCTTTCGTTGGATATAGAAAGAAATCAAGAATGCCTGATTAGTTTACGTTTTAGGCTTTTAAGATCCACGGTGACTTCTTGTCAATGATTGCTTTGATCCTTTAATGGTTAGCCTCAATGATTTCTTCTTGTACCACTTATTATCTCTCTTTTATGAAGATACTCTTTTCTACTTTATAGGCCTAGCTTCACGTATGACATTCAACTTATGAGTTATTATGTATGTCTCAATCCCTTTTACATATGACAGCAACCATAAGAAAAAATGTTTTGATTCTATGTCGATAATTGTATCAATTTGTTACATTGTTCTTCATCCATGTCCCCCCTTCCTCTGTTTGTAACATCCTGTTATATTCTACATCCCTCTTGAATTTCTTATATTTCTTCAACTACATTAGCCTTATTCTCATTTTCTCTTTTGACAATTTTCTCCAAGTATCCCCAATGTAGTGGTTTACTGATTTTATTTAAGGTTTTTGCGTTCCTCAGTGTCAAGACTATAATCATGATAAAATATGCAGTATCTTTCCATATTTCTCTCCTGGAATAGGTCGAGGAGGGTCTGCCAAGTCCTGCTTCTGGATGACACTTAAAAGTTGGCTCATAGACGTATTTAACACAAGTAGTTTACTTTCTTTCTTCCTCCTGACGTACTTTCTTTATTCTGATATTGTGCCATCCAATTTTCCTTAGTAGATCTAAAGGTTGCTTTTCTTATCCGTATCATGTGTATTATTCTTTGCATGTTTGCTTATGCCCATGTTTCGAAGACTTGCTTGGGTGTAAACAGCTCATCATCTTACAGATTGATCTACATTTTAGCCCTATATGATCTCCTTGAAGGTATGCTCCCATCCATCTATATAAACTTTTTGAAGGAGACAACATCAATAGAAATATTGTGGTTGGATATTTGAGAGAATTCAAGACTGAGTTGTCTTATGTTTCACTTAACTTTTGTATCATTTTGAATTTGGTTATTGAGTCTGGAAGCCTATGATGGTTGCTGAAAAAAAGGTCTTAAACTAATTTCTTTTAACTCTCTAAAGTTTGCTATATAGCCTAGGTTGTGTTTGCTACCAGTCTTTTGTTGGATCAGTATAGATGAGAAGAGGCAACACTTTACTCCATCTGATGTCTTATGCAAGTCTATCAATTCTTTGAAACGTCTTATTGTATGATCACATGAGTCTTTCATACCATTGTAGTGATCTAATGGTGGTAGCTTGAGTTTTGCCAATGGAAGTATGAAAGCTTAGTTTTAGAATATTTATACAATCAAAGCATGAAAGCTTTTGTCATAGGAGAGTTGTGGGTCTGAGGGTAGTTGTGAAGGAAGAGAAGATGATGTTGATGGTTTCATTTCTTGTTCAGTACTTTACACCAAGCACTGTACTTTACACCAGATAAAGGAGTAATGACTACGATCATACATAGATGATTAGAGCTTTGAAATAGAAGATAATTCTCCTTATTTCCAGCTTCAACTGAGAGCATTCCTTTATGATAAGTAAAGGATCTAATAGCAATATCTTCTTTTCACTCATCCGATACCTTCAAACAACCCTATTAAAAATTTCATTATTCTATTTACTATCTCCTTTCCATCTCCCTCTGGTCATAACAGCTTCAACTTATCTTCCATCACAAACAAAACCTAATGAAAATCACACACAACGCCTGAATATGGAAGCTTTCTCACTGATATGCAAAGAAAGTTCATTTTTATTTACCACATTTCTGTTCTAATTCTTATCTTCAGTGGCGTAAAACTGACTTTTAGATTAAGTTTCTACAGCTCATACCGATATTTCCAGGATTATCCAACCATATTAGATTAAAACTTTGTATTTTGGTCCTTTATATCGAAAAGAAAATATAGTGATTCTCTTTTGGTTCCAGTAGAAACATGGAATAATTTAGTTGGAGCACAAAACCATCCCTTATGGCCCTCGAAAAAGGTATTTATAACAAGAGCATGGATTCATTTGGTTGCAAATGCAAAAGCAAGAAGTTGAGTCTTCTTACTTGCAGCAGTCCAAGACCTAACTACTTCTTTGGTTTCAACTGGAACCTAACGAAGCCCATCCCCATGTCAGGAGAAAAAGCATACAACTGTTAATCAAAGGCAAAACCCACGTGCCCGCAATCTGATTGCAGCTGCTCAAATCGGCGCTATCGGATCCCGTTCCAATTGTGATTGTTGAATTCCCATTGGCATTACTTACTGAAGAGCTGCATTACAGAGATGATGCAGAGTAACGAATTATATATGGTATAAACCGAGTAACCATAAAATTCCAGGGACATTGGCTTTCAGGGGAATCGCATACTGCTGCTAGTGCATATGTTTGTTTGCGATTATCATCATTACATTACATCACCTTCTGTATTAATTTACATCTTAGGGGGGTGACAGTTTCTCATTTTCTACCAAATCCCACATACTTTTAACACAAAAATGGATGTAAAAACGCAAATAACGGCACATTAAAATATAGGTTGGCACCGTTACCTGGAAGGAAACTTGCACTTGTCGTGACCTGCGAAGAAAAAGACAAACAGATCACAAGTGAAGTAAGCACAGAGTGCATTTTCTCGCTAAAAGAGAACTAATTGGCAAAACCAGATTGAAATGCGAATCAGTAAAAAGTTTGATGCTTTCCGGATCTATATACCCAGAAAGAAAAAGCCCCAAGATCTACTTTATTAACCCCAAAAATAAAAAAGAGACACAGAAAAAAATCATACTGGGGTTCAAGTTAGTGAGAGCAGCAGTGTTGCTAAAGTAGCAGGCATCATCAGTCAAGCCATTTTTTAAGTAGTAATCATTGAAAGCCCAAGAAGCAGTTATCTGAACATCAGTCGGGTCATAACATGGGCCGTTTTGCTGAATCGGGTTGCAATCGGCTCCACCTGGACCGCACGCCCAATCGATGGCCCTCTGAAGAGACTGGTCATCGGCGTTGTTCTTAGCGACGCACCATAGATCTCGTTGGGCAATGCTCTTTTGTGCAATGGGGCACTGTGGAAGAGAAAAACCCACCAGTAACAACAGCAGTAGTAAAAGATGCGGAGAAGACATGTAGCGAAGCTTGTGCGTGTGAGTGTGCGTGTGCGTGTATTATAATGAAGGCAAACCAGAAAGTGGGCGTTTTGATATGGGCATATGGAGAGGGTTTATATGAGAAGAAGGGGTGCGATGTGACCGTTGGGTTTTCGTTTTACAGGCAGAGGAGGTTATATTTTATGAAAGTGAGAGGTTGGGAAGCCGAGAAAGAGACCTGTTATTGTCACGACAGAAATTCTTAAGTCATCAAGGTCTAGTACTTTCTAAATTTATGGTACGCCTTACTTTTTTGACATGTTTGGTAAAATTTATTAAAACTTTTACTTGTTTGATTATTAAGAATAAATAATCAAACAAGTAAATATCCCATTATTTATATTTGTCGCCAAAAATGTCGCCAAAGTTTCCGTCGCTGAAAATTATAAGTTACGTTTTTCATAATAGTTGCTAATGATTTTTGCTTATGCTTTAGTTTCATATCAAATGATTATTTGCTGCATTTTTAAAATTGTAGCTAAAAAATTTTAGTTACGTTTCTTAAAATGTATTCAAATTTTTAGTATACATTTTAACTAAATATTATACCATGTTAATTATAATTATTTATGACCTTTTTAATCTATATTGTTATATATAATATTTCAAATTTTTTTGTTGATAATTTATTATACAAAAATAATTGATAATTTGAAACATTATATATAGAAAATAAAATATCATTAAACTATACCAACAAAAAGAATATTCTTCGTATATACGATTTTAATTACAACCCTAAAAACTCTTATAGACAAAATAATAAATAAAGAGACTAGTTTATAAATTATAATGCTGAGATTACAAAAAAAATTACAACATAACTGGGATGACTAACTAGGTTGGTCCATATTGATGAGAGCAACTTCATATCTCAACCATCATATACAAAATATAAACCATGAGAATTATGAAAGCAACTTCAATATCGTTAGAGTGCCCGAAATTATGCATAATTAAACTAATTTGTTTTCAATTAAGAAAAAAAGTCTTTATACACAAAATGAAATAATTGGATGTATAGAGTTGTATCTTCGCAATACATTCGTGCTTTATCTTATGATCCTAAAGATCAATAAGCCTTAGTATAATCATTAGGTTCAAGAAACGAAATAATTGGATGCAGAGAGCTGTTTTCTTACATATTAAATAGAATACAATCAAAGGAAATAATCCTCGTTATTGAAAGGAAAATATATACCTTAAAGCATTACATTCCTCACATCAAGAGGATCACTAAGAAGTAGCAAAACTTGTCAAAAGTAGGTTTGGAGCACATATTAGAGATAGGTTGATGAAAAAAGAAAAATCTTAGAAAAACAAGAATGGGGAGTTGAGTTGAAATTCCCTTGCAAAATGAATGACACAAATCAACATAGCATGCTGGATTAATAGGAGTTATAGGTTAATAAAAGACCTCAAACTATATCACCAACATTAGTTTAGAAATAACAGTTGAAGATGACAAGTTCTACAAGTTTGAGGAATTTACATAAAAATGATATTTATGGAAGTTTATCTTATAACCTTTCCAGACGAGTCAAAAAAGTCATTTAAAGAATAGAGGCAAACATGCAGACAAAACACTCAAAGACTATTTATAGAAGCTTATCCTATAACCTTTCTAGTTGTCTAACCCATTCATTTAACTCCAACCTATCCTGAGGTAGCTGAATATGAAAAGGTGTTTAAATAAATTATCCTTTAATTAAACAACATATCCATCTTATTGACAAACCAAAATCCACTAAACCTACAAAGCCCAAGGTTAAAAAGAAAACTAATGGGAAAACTAATCCATCACTTTCATACACTAAGCCTACTAATCCATAGACAAAATCTTTACAAATCAAAACTTCACCTTCTTCACCATATAAAACCTACCTTGTTCCATCCACTAGAAAAGATAAAGCTCCTCAACAAGAGTTCATTATGACACTTGGACCAATATATATCTTAGATGAATATGAAATTCAACCACATGTATTTGAAGATTATGAAATCCCTGAACAATCTTTAAAGACTTCTAAATAGTCAACTAACTTATTTGAATTGATCCAGATAACGATGTCTATGTAAGATACTTCTCAACCAACCTAGGTTGAAACAGACATAAATGAAGCTGAATCCACATGGACTGAACCAATTAGACCTTCACCACCATCAATACAAGTACATCCAACCATACATACCTAAGGACCTAGATTACTTTTGATGATCTTCTACCCAAAAAATAGAGAGATTGTTTGACCCCGTTTCTGAAGTCCAACTCTTGATCATTATCGATTCACCTTCTTGCTCTGATACTATGAATGTTGGATCCCATTTTTGGAACCCAACTCTTAATCGGAATACATATATCATATCC
>JAOSBN010000007.1:2610375-2621926 GCA_027563595.1 Erythroxylum suave | reverse complement strand
CCATGCTAGTGGCTAGTTCAAGGAATCATAAAAGCACTACCGCACCACTTATAAAGAAATTTTGGCAATGAAAAAATGTATTAAAAAGTTTAGTTTCGACCTTAGTATATATCAATTTTATATCAATTTCTAGTGGGAATGGTTAACATGTCCTTTCCAAAGATTCTTAAGGCCAACAAGAAAATATTGCTTAATAACAAATTACTTTGATGGAAACATTGTTTATCTCACTACAAATTTACAATCTGCCATATCATAGGTCATCATAACATGCTTATTGATTTCCTTTCAAGATCCAGAAAGCCAATCCAACTTCTCACTCTTATCTTAAAAAAACAATTCCTCCCTTCATTCTCCCATTTATGGATTTCCTACTGTATGTTAGATTTAAGAAATCCTTTTCTCCAATAACTAGAGACCCCTTCTTAAAACCTATATGAAATTGTTGTTCTTTTACACAAAAGTCTTTTTTATTTCCTTCATCTTATTCTAAACACCTTAAACATTGCTTTGCATCCACATCACTTCGACATCTTGACACCATATCATGCCTGCACCATCTCTATTATATTCTTACTAAACCCACTATATGGCATCTCTGAGCTTTATCTGGCCTTTGATGCCTGTCCTATTGCTTTATCTCCATTACATGTTTATCAATATTTAGCTAATCCTGTGAATGCTAGTTCTTTGTTGTGGACATTCTTGGAATGGTTCCAACCATTAGGAAAGTGGCATATCTAGTTATGTTAAATACTTAACAAATACCAATTATAGAGTATTCCCCTAACATAACATAAAGCTCAATCTTTCTTCATCGTCCTCTATCCTTATAGCATGATTGGAAATGGTTATGTCTACACCATCAATCATTTTCAAATTTGGAAGATATCCCCTGACCGGCCTGAAAACTAGAAAGACGTAATGCATAATCTTTATCACTTTCTTAATCACCTTAATGATCATTCAAAATTTAGTAAACCTACCACTTGCACATCTCTAGGCCCATACCTTGGAGACTTTGCTTTACCAGAGCCCGGTTTAGTAAACCTACCATTTGTACATCTCTAGGCCCATACCTTGGAGACTTTGCTTTACTAGAGCCCATTTCACCAACTATTAGATATTGGTATTATGTTGACCAGTTTGCTAATACAAGTTTTAACCATGGCAAGAGAGCCACCATGTCTACCTAGATATGAACCCAATAATACTTATGAAATTAGGGAGCTCCACTACTTATAAGCCTAAAGAAGTGCCCCAAAACCTTCCAAACTATTTCTAGGATGTCCAAGATCCATGGCCTCCAATTTGGACATATGTTGAAATTGCCCATTTCATTAAAGAAATGTAAAAATTGGATGATGACATATTAGTATCAAATGAAGACCATAGACCCTGATCCTTGTCAACAGTACCCTGTTGAAAGATTGTTCCTTATCGTTTAGGAATATTATTGGGGCCTAATATCTCCTAATAATTTTTATTTTCACTATCTACTTTTGTATTTTAATTTGTATTATTGTACTATGTGGGGTTGCTTATATCTTTATTCAAAAGTTATTTGTTTTATTCCTCCTTATTTGGTCTATAAAAGCAAATTTTTCTTTCAATTGCAAATAGGCTTGATCTCTAGTTTTATTAATAATATGAAATGTGTATTCTATCTTATGGCTATCTTCTAACTTTTCTCTCTCTTAAAAGATTGATCCTTTAATAATGTAGTTACATTAATATAGAAAGCTTAATATGCTCTACATTTGCCTCTTAATGAGGATCATATGTACCAAAATGTGTTAAATTATAGATGCTATTTGAGGTCTAAACTATCGGGGAAAGATTGGTTAGTTTAGAACCCTAAAAGGTAGGCCTTGAGAGTTAACGCTTGCTAAGAGAAGAAGAGCTTGTTTCTCGGCTAGCATAATTGACGTCTTAGTTATAGTCATATTTGTATGATCTTAATCTTTAACAGAGATTTGGTTTTCCAGAATGAATGGCTTTTGTTATCCCCATAACCTTTTGACCAAGGGTTTCCTTTATGGTAGAGTAATTGTTTTTAGATTATATTTGGATGATGTGGATATATTGTTGTTGGATGGTGACCAGAAGTGCTTACATTATTTTATTAGATTATAATACCTAACTAAAGGATTTTTTCTTCACCTGTAAGCATTTACAAATGTACATGTGGCTTTAATGCTTTTGGTCTTCAGACTTTTATGATTTATTTTCTTATAATGCTTTATCCTTTTATGTCTTCATTATATGATTTAAATAAAAAATTTATGTATATGGGCCTAAAAGAAATTAGAGTTAAACACCTAAGATGTTTTCTTCACTTATTAGAACCTAAAAGTTTATTAAATGTTTTTTTGGTTTTGTTTAAATTTAATGTTTTGATCAAAAGAATATGGAATTATAACATTAACTTTCAGTAACTGATTAAGTAAATTTAAATCTTATATTTTAATTTTTGGTTATTAATATTTAAATTATTTTAAAACAATAAATTACCAAAGTAACCTTTTCGGTATAAATTAACTAATTCCAAATTTATTAAGATGGATGGATGTGGATGAATATCATAAAAAAATAATCAGCCTAAAGAAAAATTATTATTTGGCCAGAATTTAAACATGCTTATAGCAATAAATAAGTGATAATTATTTAACTTTCTTTGTAAATTATAAGTCAATCTAAAGAAAGGCTTATGATTTAATAGAAACATATTATCAATAATTTGATCACTACAAGAGTATCATTTACAAATTGATATTTATGTCCAGAGACTAAATTTCAGTAATGTGTTAGTTACCTTGTGATGAAGCTGCCATTATTTGAATTTATTAATTGTGATTGATTCAGATTTTAATTATGAGTATATCCTTTTGTTAATTTTTGTTCTCTATTCAATAAATACTTTAACTACTACAATATTTGTCAACATCAACGTTATACTTGTGTTGAATGTCACAAACTTTAAATTTTGGAAAGAGAGCATCATGATCGTTCTTAGTTGTATGGATCTAGACCTTGCTCTTCAGATTGAGCAACCCTTTACTCTTTTAAATTTAAGTTTCTCTTATGATAAGAGGGCTCTGATAAATGGAAATGCTCAAATCTCTCGAGTCTTATGATCATAAAACAAGCAATTTTGGAAACATTCAGGGGCAAAATGTTTGAATAGAAGAATGCAAAATTGTTCCTTAAAAAATTTAAGAAGAATTTTATTTAAAATAAAAAGCAAAACAAGTATTTTTCTAGTTGATCTTGTTTCTATAAAGTGTAAGGGTAACGGGAATATCATGGAGTACATTTTAGAAATGTCTCTTCTTTCTTCAAAACTAAAAATATTAAACTATTTGAAGATTTGCTTGTATATTCAGTTTTGATCTCTCTTCCTACACAATTGAGTCAATTTAGAGTCAATTATAACTTTCAAAAGGAGAAAAGGACTCTTAATAAGTTCATTTCACATTATGTGCAAAAAGAAGAGAAATTAAAGCAATATAATGTTGAATTTGCTTATTTGTATAAGAAAAGAAAGAAAGAAAAGGAAGTTGTGGAAACTGTACCACTAAAGAAGCAACATAAGGAATACAAAAAACAAATTGAAGAATTTTCTTGCTACTTTTATAGGAAGAATTCTCACAAGGAAAAAGGAGTGTACCAAAGATCATGCTCAGCAGACAAAGAAAGGTAAACTTCTTCTTTGTTTTGTTTTAAGGTTAATTTGATTTTAGTACCTAGACACTTTTGGTGGTTAGATTATGGTGTTACTTCCTATATAACTATGCCCATATAGGGTTACTTTAGCTATTAGAAACCTAATGATAGTGAAAGATACATCTATAGAGGTGATTAAATGATAGTTAAAGTTTATAGCAATAGGGACTTTTAAGTTATCATTTAGGACTAGAAATTGTTTGGATTTGAAAGAGACTTATGTTGTATTATCTTCTAGGTGAAATTTGGTTTCTATTTCTATATTAGACAACATTGGTTATTAGTTTTTTTTTTGGAAATAGACATTTTAGTCCTTTTCATTATTAAAAATTATTAGCTTCAGTTTTTTATCGCAATATTATAACTTACACTTACTTGATACAATTGTCTCATTTAATGAACCCCGTATGTTAATTCATGGGGTACTAAAGGAAAATTAACAAATGATCATTCTGATTTATTAAGGCAGAAGCATTTAGGGTATATCTCTAAACAAAGGATTAAAAGGCTTATGTTAGATGGAATTCTTTATCCACTTGATCTATCAAAATTTGAACTTTATATCAAGTGTATTAAGGAGAAACAGACAAATATAATGAGATTAAATGGCTAAAATATCTTTAGGTATCTTAGAGCTAATCTATACAAATGTGGGTCATTTCCTACACTTTTATAGAATGGTCAAACATATTTTATTACATTCATAAACAATTACTCACATTATGGGTTCCTTTATCTCATTTATGAGAAGTTACAAACATTGGACATGTTCAAAATTTTCAAAACTAATTAACTTGATAAAAGGATTAAAAGTGTTAGATCTAACCATGGTGGTGAATATTATGGTAGATATGATGGTTTAGGTGAACAACATCTAGGTTCATTTTCAAATTTCCTAGAAGAATACAATATCATCCCATAATACATTATCCCAAGAAGCCCTAGCATGACCGGTGTCATTGAGAGATGAAACAAAACATTCACATATTCTTACCAAATTCACTGTAGGGAGAGGCTTTGAAGACCGCAACTTACATTCTCAATGGAGTTCCAACTAAAGTAACAACTAAAACCACTTATGAATTGTGGACAGATAGAAAGCCTAGTATAAAAAATTTTCATTTTTGGGGTTGTCCAACTGAGGCAAGACCTTATAGAGCAAATGAAAGAAACCTAAACTTAAAAAATTTCAGTAGTTATTTCATTGGATACTCTAAATGGTCATGGGGATACAAATTTTATGATCCCACAAGTAAATATATTTTTAAAACTAGAAATGTAAAACTCTTTGAGGATGTTGAGTTTAAAGAGGGAGATAAGGTTTGAGACTTTATCTTGGAAGAGGAATTCACTGCTCTTCTTATAGTTGTCATTGACTATAATCATATTATCATTCTTGACATTGTTCAAGAAGTAACTCCAGATCAACATGACAATATTGAAAATCTCCCTAATTAAGATCAATTGGTTTTTGTGTAAATGATAAACAATAGGTTATAAATTGTTGTATGGATGATTTCGAGTTGGAATTTAGGCAAAATGATGAGGAAATGAAGTCTAAATAATGAACTATGAAGTAGACATTTTGAGTTTAGTTTGTAAGGGTTAAAATATGGAAAAATTTAAAGGAGATGGATGAAAATATTGATAACAAATCCAACGATTGTGGGAAGGTCTCCACGATTGTGGGAAATGCATTAAAAGTGAGATCTTCTCTTGAAGTGATTATTGATCCAACTAAGGATAAGTTACTTTACTTTGATGCATTTAGACTTGATTGAGGCTTGAAATGAACCTAGTTTAATGTTGGATAAGTTGATTAAAGGTTTGATAAGTTTAGGTTGTTAATTGAGGTTATAACTTAAAGAATGGATTGTTGACATCAATGTATATAAAATTTGGAAATTTAGAGTCATTAAAGGAATAAAGGTGTTCTTAAGAATACAATTGTGATATAAAGAATATGAGAAATGTGAATTAGGTATGAAAAAATGAGAATTTGGACATTGAGTGATTGTATAATGCTAGAAAAGGATTAATGAATGTATGATTAGTGAATATAGAATAATCAAGTTTACTTGAAATATAAAACCAAAGTCGCAAACTAGTTATATCCAAGTTATGATAATATATGTGATTTAAGGTTACATACTCGGGAAAGTCAAATTGAGCATGCATTGAACATGACACATGTAAATATGCATGATTGAATATGTATATGCCTGATCAATTTAGTAATGTGTACAATATATATGTATTACATGACTAAAGAAGTGCAAATAGAATGTCAGCATCTAGACAAGGTCTTCAAGGAAATAGTTAATCTGAAGCTTACTGTGAGTCAACCTAGATGTTTTCTCACCTTAATTGATTTGTTTCTATTTAAATTTCAGTTATTAAATTGTAATTGATATGATTTGATAATTCCGGACATTGATGATCCAAGGTGTTTGATATTCGGGATAATATTAGCAATGTTTTTATACTGTATGTGAATCTGGAAAAATATATGCACTCAACTAAATGTTGAATGTCAGGCTTAGATCCGATGAATATGAAAAATGACTGTGTAATAAATAAAAGTTATTAAAAGCATAATATGTGAATTAGTGCATTTCATCACATTGTTATGCATGATCATATAAAGGAGTTGTAACCGGAGTAACTAGTGAAAAAGAGCTTAAAGTTTGGAAATGTGCACAAAGAGGCACAGGATCAGTTATTAATGAGTCCAGTATCTATAAAGGATATAGGACAATATATGAATGAGCCCCGTATCCACAGTGAATATAGGACAGTTAAAAGGCGCTCAGTCACAATAAAGTAAAAATGAATAAAGTCACACGTGCATTTGTATATGCATCCTTACATATATCTTATGACTGAATTGAAATGAATTATTGAATTGTTTGTTATACAATGGAAAAACAAATGAGTATGTGTCGTGATATGAAATGTGAACTTACCTGATATACTTATGCAAGTATGATAAAATTGATGTATTGAGAAGGTATGATGGAATGTGACGTGATATTCAATATTTGATGATATGAATTGCTTATGAAATTGTCCTTATGTTTTGATATGAGTGAGCACATCGAGGATGGTTCACTTAGTGAGTTTGCAAACTCATCAAAATTACAACGTTGAATTTCAGGTATGAGGGAGACCTAACTATTAAGGCATTTTAGTAGAAGTCTAGTACTGTCAATTTTGGATACAAGAATAGCTCAAAGGTCTGTCAGCTAATATATGAGGAGTCTAGTTGATTTTGTATATTTAGTTCCTTATTTCATGTAAAACATGTTGTAAAGAGTAGTAAACTCTCGTATGTTTTTGATACTGTATATATGGATTATGTAATGTAATGCCACAATGTAAATTATGTTTTATAAACGAAATGAGGAGTTGACCTTTTGAATATTTGTGTTATATATTTGATGCCAAAATAGAAAATGTGACTACTCTAATATGGCACTTTCATGTTAGAGTAGTCACATGTGGGTATATGCCTTATGAAGGTCGGGTGTTACAATTCAAAGGTGTAAAACCTATTAGTTGTAAATGGATATTTAAAACCAAAAAGGATTTAAAAGGTAACGTGGAGAGATATAAAGCTCGTCTTGTCATAAAAAGCTTTACTCAAAAGGAAGGCATTGATTATAAGAAACTTTATCTCTAGTTTTCTTAAAATATTCTTTTAGGATTATAATAGCGCTTATGGCACACTTTAATCTTGAGTTACATTAGATGAATATGAAGACAACATTCCTCAATTATGATATTGATGAAATAATTTATATGGAGGAACTTGAAAAGTTTGTTTCTAATGGTTCAAAGTAGATGGTTTACAAATTAAAGAAATCCATTTATGAACTTAAATGAGCTTCTTGTCAATGGTATTACAAGTTGCATTAAGTTGTCATCTATTTTGGTTTTGAGATGAATTTGTTAATGATTGTATATACTACAAGTTGTACGAGAGAAATAATATAGACTTATTGCATGAAACATAGAAATTTCTATGAACGAATTTAGTGATTCAAATGCATAGAGATTATTCTCGATATATTCTTGGGTTCTCATAAAAGATCTATATTGAAACGGTACTTAAGACATTTGGTATGCAGGATAGTAAACTAGGTGATACCCTAGTTGTTAAAGGAGACAAATTTAGTCTCAATCAATGTATTAAGATTGATTTAGAAACTAAAGAAATACAAAAGATTCCTTATGCTTTGATTATTGGAAGTCTAATGTATGCTCAAATGTCTAAATGCCTAGATATTGTGTACAATGTTGGAATGTTGGGTAGATATTTGAGCAATCCATAAATGGATCATTAGAAAGCAGCTAAAAGGGTTATGTGGTATCTTAAGAGAACAAAGACTACATGCTCTTATAAAGGAGATCATATTAATTAGAGGTCATTGGGTATTCTGACTCCGATTTGTGGGATGCCAAGATAATCATAGATCGACTTTAGGCTATATGTACTTATTTGTTGGAGGAGTAATTTCTTTGAAGATTGCTAAGGAGACACTCATTGTTAAAGAGACTCTCATAACTTCTTCTACCATGACATCTAAGTTTATATCATTCTACGAGGCATCCAATCATGGGATATGGCTACAGAAAATTATCACTAGGATGTAAATTATAAATGGTATTGAAAGACTGTTGAAGTTATTTTGTGACAACAAATCAATAGTGCTGTATTCTAATAACAACAGGAACTCTTCAAAGATGAAGCATATTGACATTAAGTTCCTAGTTGTTAAAGAAATAATTCAAAGTGGATAAATGTCTATAAAGCATGTTGAGACAAACTTTATGATTACAGATTCGCTAACTAAAGGTTTACCATTTAAGGTCTTTCATAAGCACACTGCTCATAAAGGTGTTATGTCATTTGATATATTAGTTTAGTGGGATTTTGTTTTTTTATAGATACTTATGGTTATAGAAATATGTTATAGATTTTTATGATCTAATGCTACATTATAAATGGTACTACTGTTGCCTGCAACTAAATTTAAAAGAAATCACTTCCGTTAATACAATTTAATGTAGTAGTGGTAAGTGGATATCGTTCCCATGAGGAATCTTAATGGTAGAGAGTTTATGAGTTCAAAACTAAAATAAAGAAATGAAATCGGGGGGGGGGGGGGTAATCACGATAGTTTAAAGAAAAATATAAGAAAAATCACAAGTAAAAAGAAATAATTAGATATTAAAATTTAATGGGAAATACCTTGGTTTTCGGGTCACCGATGTTATCATGTTAAAATGGATCCTCGACATAAAAATTCAACCATTAGTAAACACTCATTGGGGATGTTTTCTCTTAAGTGTAATGACTAGAAACATGGATCCTAGCATTCTTATTAAACAAAAACCTAGATACGATCATAGGTTCAATTGAATAATAGCTTTACGAATCAAGAAAGCAATGAGCAAGAGAAATATATGTATGACATGCACTTAATTAAGCGAATATCTTCTTAGAATTTCCGACTCTAATGTAAAGAAGGTAATCGTAATTGCTACTGGTGATCAACGAAACTGAACGTCATATTTTATTAATCTAGCTATTGAACGAATTAATCCCTAGTTGCACACCTAGAAATCAACCAATTCAATTAGAAAAAGTAATTCAGAAGATATTCAATGTTCGTCAACAACATAAACTTTATTGAAACATCTCACATATAATAACGGATAACATGGCTTCCCTCATCCAAGAAAAGAAGTTTAGCTATTCATAATGAAAGTAGAAGTCAAAGAAATAATAACACAACGAGTCTCCATCCCTAGGCTTTCTTAAAGAATACGAAAATATAGAAGAAAAAGTGCAGAAAATGCAAAAACAACCAAGAGAAAATCTGCAGAAAACCAAAATCTATTCTAAAACAAAGGCTAACGTGAACAGTCACATTTTTTCCCTTTGAATGCCTCCCGATCCCTTCCTTTTTCATCCTATCTTGCAGATCACATTTCCCACATGTTTAGATTGTGAATCTCCATCAATCTTATCTTCAAAGATTATGAAAATCTCAAAAGAACCAAATTCAGATTTTGAAAGCAGATCTGGAAATTAAGTGCAAGGATGAAACTTGGTAGCTTAGTGACTGAATTGTTGCCAAACTTGGAATTTCGGATTTTCTTCGTTTCTTTTTCATCTTTTTGATTCAATTTTGTCTCTGAGGTGTTGAAAATCATTTGCAAACAATTATAAGAAAATTTTATTAATTTTGAATTATAATTTCTATACATTAAAGAGAATTAAGTACGAATAAGCGCAAATTGATAACTTTACAAATTCCTCCACACCAAACATTTGCTCGCCCTCGAGCAAACATGTTAAACCACTACACTCAGTTAATTCATTTTTCATAAGATTAAGTGCACACAATCCGTTAACTTGGACCAGTAAGACTTAAGTTGCAACACATATCATAATCGCTTTTCACTAATGCAAATAAACGAAGTAAAAATAAGACATCTTTGTTCAAAAGCAAATATGAAATCAAAATGAATTCTTCTCACAGATTTCACTCTTACACTCAAGTGTTTGAGGCAAAGTGTTTCTCTCAATCTCTCTCTAAAATATTGCACTACCATAGGCTTGCAATTTCACCAGTTATCATTGATTCTGATCACATGAGCTAATAGATAATAAGGACTTTATTCAGGGTTGTAATGAGGCTAGGTTCACAGGTGAGGTAAAAATGGAAAAAGGTTAATCATAAGCATTCACAAAGCATTAAGTAAAAGAGACACTCAAATTAAAATTCTGAGACAAACAAATGACACAAAGGGATACAACTACTTATACTAACTCATGCTATTGTGCTCTATTTTTCTTTTCCTTTCTTTTTTTCTTTTCTAATTTTTTCTTTTTTTCTTTTTTCTTTTTTATTTTTTCTCTTTTTCTCTTTTTTTTCATTTTCGAATAATGCTAAGAATAAGGGAAAACAATAAAAAAAGAAAATAATAAATATATGATTAGAAGTACCTATAAAAATATCTTAGAACACAATACAGAACAAAATTCCCAAATTATTCAATGCTTCATTCAACTTGTGATAGGGTAAGACTAATGGGGTTTTTTGGGTTTTTAAAA
Source organism: Erythroxylum suave (assembly GCA_027563595.1). Classification (NCBI taxonomy): domain Eukaryota; kingdom Viridiplantae; phylum Streptophyta; class Magnoliopsida; order Malpighiales; family Erythroxylaceae; genus Erythroxylum; species Erythroxylum suave. The sequence continues at coordinate 2,611,074 of JAOSBN010000007.1, read as the reverse complement.
TAAGGTGATTTATTGAAAAACAAGGATAAAGGCTAAAAAATGTTTGCAAAGCAAAAATAAGTAGGTGGGTCATTTTTAAGCTAAAGGGTTTAAAACCAAAGAAGGCCTTACTCATGTCTATATCCCATGTAATCAAATAAATTCAAACCGGTTCTGTGCAAGTTCTGAAGGCAACATGAATAAAGAAGCATCACACAATTCAAAGAAATAGTATGCCATAAAGAAGGTGACATTTAGGCTCAAATTTCGCTCACAAATTTAACTTAAGAATTCACTTCAATTCCACACATTCCTCATCACTCAAATGTCAAAAATTTGACTATGTCTATAAGATCAGTTATTGCAATCAATCAATATGATTCACCTTAAAACTCACTTAGCCCAATTTTATTTCATGCATATACTCAATCTCATCCAAACTAATATGACAAAGCTTTATTGCTTAACATGCATAACCACATGCAAAAATCAATAAAAATCACACAAAAATCGAAAATATTCATACACCAAATCTCTAATGTTTTTCCCCCGCACTTAGACCAACATTGTCCATTCACCTTAAAACTCACTTAGCCCAATTTAATTTCATGCATATACTCAATCTCATCCAAACTAATATGAAAAAGCTTTATTGCTTAACATGCATAACCACATGCAAAAATCAATAAAAATCACACAAAAATCGAAAATATTCATACA
>JAOSBN010000007.1:2596191-2607015 GCA_027563595.1 Erythroxylum suave | reverse complement strand
CTCGTTGGATAGAGATCAGATTTTAATAAAACGTCATTTTATCCTATAAAGATAATATTTGGATAAAATCTTATCCTGATCTCCTCATTATCTTGGACTTCAAGACTCCCACTCAAATTCTACTACTTCCTTCTTTGCTGGACACTGGAATTTGATGGGCTACAATTGATGTGCTTTTCTTTGGGCTTTAGATTTTTGGTCCAAAATAGTGAAAATGGGCCGAACCTATTTTTAGGTGTAAACAGATCCTATATTAACATGATTGATGGGCTAGATTGTTTAAAGATGAATTTATAATAATAGCAATTTTGAGCTCATAAGATCTATTATAACCTATAATTATAAGGTATTATATATATATATAGCAATGAGAACACATTAACACTATTTAATAAAAATAATAAAGTATATAATAGGGATAAGAATATATCCGCGTCTAAAACAAAGAAGAAAATAAGGATTAGGAAGAAGTGGAACAGAAAACCTTTCGTGGTTATCCAAGCTGACAGAATCATCAATTTGGAAAAGGGTAGCCAGTGAAGTCAAACACGGGATCTTTTTGGTTCCACATCAACTGATTGTCTAGGTCGTTACTATTAAATGCAGCTTGGAGAAGCAAATGAACACTAAGACCAACTACAAAGATAGGCTGGACTCCGAACCACCTTTCTCTGGATCGCTTAGACGAGTAGGATCTAGGATGGGATCAAATGACAAAATTCGAGAAGAAAATGTGGACTTCGCTACGATGATGACTTGGACGACGTGTACGAGAACGCATCTTCTGCTACCTTAGAATTAGAGCTTCACAAGGTGGCTATGTAGATATTTGTTTTATTTTGAGTTTATCCAGATTAAAGATGCAAGTTTTATCTTTTAACAATTATATTACATGGATAAGTATATTCTAATTATGATTATCTGCCTAAATAATTAAATAAAAAACTATAATATGGCAATAGGAATTTTGAATTAACAAAAATTGTGTTTTGAGACTAAAATAAAACAAATTAGGATGATTAATTTTAAAATCATTACTTATATGGAGTAATAGAATATTTTTCTTAATTATTTTAGGATGATTAATTAACTTAACCATCTTCGTATAGTCATATCATATTTGATTATTATCAATTGAATTACCTTCTTTTTTTTGGAACAGAGAAACTCGCAATCTCTATCTTTTTGATGCGCACTAGGTAAACCTTCAGATTGACATAATAACCTATAAATCAGGTACTCCACACTAGACAAGTCCTGTATAATAGGTTCGATCGAAAGAGTACAAATGGGGAGATTTGAATACAGGACCTTTTAGCCTTATGCTCCCCAACTCCACAAACTCCATCATCCCTTAGGAGTAAAATTACCCTTTATAGCTTACGTCATAAGTAGTACTAAAATGTAAAAAATTTAATGTAAAATACTAGTAACCTTAAATATAATCTTCACTTATAAATTTAGTATAATAAAAAATACAAAAATGCACAAGTAATGTTCTATTTGAGATTTTCGTTATAAAATTTATTCGATGAACTTATTTCTAATAAATATCAACACGTCTGTCTAATCACTTTTATATTTTAATTCATAAAATTAATTACACCTTTCATAAGAAAAATAATTATTATTCCATCTATATCTCAACATGATAGAGCTATAACAAGAAATAATTTAAGAATAACACTTAGTTGTAATTTAAATTTTTTAATTATAATTTTATCATAATTTTAGTTTTTCATTAATTATTTCATAAATTTTATCTTTGGTATTAAGTATTAAATATAATTAATAAAATACTTAAAGATATTTTAAAAATAAATTAATAATTTGTACATAAATTATAACTAATTAATTAACTATAAAAACATAAACTAATAAAATCTCTTTTATAATAACAATATAATGTTTGTATATGTTCGTTAATGGGAAAATAAGCTTAATGGTGCTTTTCAGTGAAGTATGTCTCATTCAAATAGCTGATTGATCCACGAATTTGGGGTTATCTAATCTCTTGTTAGGCATATCAGTCATGTGTTTACTATCTTATACCAATTCTATTTTATGTGATATTTTTATATAAATATATAGAACCTATTTGATACTTATAAAAGTATATGAATTAGATCGCGTATATCATAGTTGGATATAAAGTAGTGTAGATCAGAGTTAGTATAAAGTAGTAATTATAGAGGAGTTTTGAATGAAAAGCATATCGAGAGTCACTTTAAGTAGCATCGGAGCTTTTCTGTTTCCTTGGCCTTAAGGAAAGTTGACTATTCAGTAATCATTTATTACTTAGAAAGGAAACCGTGACACGCAGGGCATGAGATCACCTGTGCCATCAAACCTGTACCATCCCTGTAACATTCTTCATTGGCCACAAATTTTGCTTTATCCCATTTATTTATTACAAAGTTTGTGGCCGAAGGAAAATGGAATAGGGATGGTACAGGTTTAATAGTACAGACGATCTTCTTCCGACACGCGGCATGAGATCACCTGTGCCATCAAACCTGTACCATCCTTGTGCCATTCTTTATTGACCACAAATTTTACTTTATCCCATTTATTTATTACAAAGTTTGTGGCTGAAGGAAAATGGAACAGGGATGGTACAGGCTTAATGGTACAGACGATCTTCTCCCGACACGACGCAGGCATTATATAGACTTCGTGACTCCTTGGCCTATCAAAAACTGACAAAATAATAAAGTTGTTTGGTTCATTACTTTTTTTTTTCAGTTTTCATTTTTCTTAAAATAAAAGCAAAAGTTAGTCTGGTTGTTAATTATATACATGTGGTTATATTTTTATTATTGATGATAATGATATATGACATAAAACTTCAAGATAAAATTTTTAATTAATTAAATTTGTTGTAATCTCTTATATAATATTTAATACTAAATTATCAATAAAATTGTTTTATTTTTATATATACTTTAAATAAATTTAATTATTTAAATAAATAATTTAAAATTTATTTAAAATTTATTTTAATTATTTAATTAAATTATTCACAATTGTTATTAATAATTAAAATTAATTAAATATTTAATTAAATTATTCACAATTGTTATTAATAATTAATAGATAAAATAATTAAATAATATATATTTAGTTGATACTAAACTAGATTATGTAAAAGAATCAAAAACTACTTTTTGTAATTTTCATAAATTTTGAAAATTGGAAGAACCAAAACTAAAAATAAAAATAAAAAACTTAAACAAACATGTTCTTTACTAAATTTGAAAACGGCAAGAGAATACCAGAAACAAAAACAAAAACAGAGGCAAACAAACTCAATATTATTATTTACTCCACATGAAAAAGCATAAATAATGATTTACGACAACATCAGCAATCCAATAAAAATTTCGCTAATATATATTAGTGAATCCAATTTTCACTTATAAGTAGATTTTTTAAAGATTTTCACTAAACTTTCAATATAAACGATTAATTATAACTAAACATTTTTAAATGAAACTTGTAATGTATCTTAAAAATTAAAGATTAACTTTATAATTGATGTTTATTACATCGCTTCAAACTTTGCATCTTGAAGGTTTCTATTTGTGTTTGAAAATTTCATGAATACAAATTTCTTTTTTTTTTGGTACAAAAGAACTAAAAACCAAAACTACAAATATCTGTCACACACTTTGACGAAACGAGGTGCCGTGTAGGTCCTGTGTAAAAATTCGGAGGCATTGCTCAGGAAGATCGCGAAGAATATGTGTTCCCGAAGGGCTGAACGAAGCTAAAAACACCAGTTGATCGACACACCAATTGCCTTCCCTGTAGACATGTTGCAACTGGATAACCCAATTGCGCCGCTGCAAGTCCTGTAAGCCCCGGATCTCCTGTGACACATCAAAAGACGAAAGGTTAGAGGAAGAGAGGATATTAGTGACCTCTAAAGAGTCTACCTCTAATATTACATAACGATGACCCAGATCCCACGGTAGTTGTAAGCCAGTGAAGGCCCCACATAATTCGGCCGTAAGTAGAGGACAAAGCCCAATACTCTGTACAAACCCACCACACCAGTGACCATTGCTGTTGCGAAGTAACCTACCGACAACACCAATGCCAGAACTACACTGTACTGCCCCATCGATATTAATTTTGACTTACCCTTCTAGTGGACGAGCCCACCTGATGAGGGTTCTCGGTGGAGCCCCCATTGACGAAATTGCTTGGCCTGTCACTTCCTGCACCTTCTCTATATCGTTGACATAGTCTAAAACAATCTGGTATCCTTTTGAGGGCCAGTGAAAAGTTTGAAAATATATTTATTCCGCCACTGCCAGAGATACCAGCATGCAGTGCTAAATGTGAGCATCCATTCAAATCGGTGGCCTTGATGCAGTTGGACAAGATTAGTGAGCAACCATGGTTCGAGTGGCAGATGGTAAAAGGAATAATCAATTCCCCCTCCAAGAAATTGTTTCCAGAAGTCAGAGACTCGTCTATAGTCTCTGAGGGCTTGCAAAACAAACTCTTCCTGATTACAGAATGGGCATTTGGAGTCCGTGGATATATGCCTAGTTACACATTCCTTATTTATGAGCAGTTTATTTTTGGCTAGAAGTCACAGGAATGAACGCATCCGTTGTGGCCCGGGCCATTTCTAAATTAGTCCCCAAAGTCAACTAGGAGATGTCTCGGGATGCCCCGCAATGAGCTTGTAAGCCGAATTGACGACAAACTTGTTACTCTTGCCTGTTCCTCACACAATACTATCTGCTTCCATCCCATCACTGGGAGGAGGGATGGCTGCTATGGACGTGCAGACTATCGAGGGAAGGTATTGTTGAAAATAGTTCCAATTCCAGGTGCCATCCTCCTGGACCATATCCCTAATGAAAGCGTGGAGCATGGAATTCGACGGTGGGGAGGTCGAAACCGTTAGTAAGGGACCCCATTCGCCAACCCATCCATCTAGCTAGAATTGAATCCGATGGCCATTTCTGATTCGCCATTGACTCCCGCGACAAACATATGTCCAGGTAACGGCTATCCCTCGCCAAACCAAATATGCCCCTAATCTGTCAATAGAGGGAGGGATGCAGCTACTGTCCACTTTATATTTGGCATGGAGTATTTGAACCTAGAGTTCAGTGGGTCTGGAAAGTACGGACCAACCTATTTTGGTCAGGAGTGCGTCGTTAGTGGCGTGAGGGCGCTTAATGCCTAAGCCCTAATGGTTTTAGGCCTGCAGATCTCCTCCCATCGAAGAAAATGTATTTTCTTTATGCCTGGACGATTACCCCAAAGGAAATCTCTCATAAGTCTCTCCAGATTATCACAGAGTTGCCTGGGTAGTCGCACCGTTTGCATAGTATATATCGGGAGGGAAGAGAGAACTGATTGACTAAGTGTTACCCTGCAAGTGATAGTTTTCGAGCACTCCAACCGGTAAGTCTCTTCTGGGCCCTGTCTAAAATATACTGATAAGTTCTCCTGGAGGTGTGCTCATGAATCAAAGGCACTCCTATATATTTTCCAAGGTTACTAGTGATCGTGAAATGGGCCTCATGTCTAAGGTTATGAACAGTTGCCTGTTAGACATTCTTGGAGGAAAAGATGCGGTCTTAGCATTACTAACTTTTTGTCCTGAAGCCTTACAAAACAAGTCCAAGACTTGTAACATGACTTGTAATTGGATGGACGAAGCTTCAGCAAAGAGGATCAGGTCATCGGCAAAGAAAAGGTGCGAGATGGGCGGCCCCTGTCGGCAAAGGTAAAAAGGTTTCTAATTACCTTTGTCAACCTCGCTTGAAATCAAGTGGCCAAGCTGTTCCATGCAAAGCACGAAAAGATAAGGTGATAATGTGTCTCCTTGTCTTATACCTCTGGACGAAGTAAAATGGTCAGACAGGGTCCCACTCCAGGAGTCTTGCGTGGAAACTGTGGAGATGCAAGTCATGATGAGGGTGGTTAGGGGAAGCGGAAGACTAAGGTCTTGTAACGTGTCGTGGGTGAAGTCCCATCTGAGTCAATCATATGCTTTTTCTAAATCAACTTTGATGGCCAGGATACCGGTTCATCCTTGTTTTCATCTCATCGAGTGAATGGCCTCCTGGGCTATAATAATATTATTCGTGATATGATGACCGAGGACGAAACTACACCAAGTCTGCGCTACCAACAGTTCCAAGTGGGGCTTAATCCTGTTGACAATCACTTTCGAGAGGGTTTTATAAAGGATAGAGCACAAGCTAATAGGTTGGAACTGAGGGAGAGGGATCGGGGAAGGAACTTTAGGAATTAAGACTAGAACGGTTTTATTTACTTCTAGATCTCAGCCCTTGAGACGAAAAAGACGCTGAATATAGGTGACAAAAGCGGGGCCTATTATGTCCCATTTTTGCTTAAAGAAATTCACATTATACCCGTCCAACCCAGGGGCTTTGTTTGGGTTGATATCGAATATTGCTTTCCTGATTTCAACTGCACCAACTGGGGTAGACAGTGATGCACGTGCCTCCTCCAGGAGAGGGGGAAAAGCCCCAGAGATTGGATAAGGTGGCAGTGTGTCATTCTGATTGGTGAATAGTTGTTCAAAAAAAGTTTTGGCCAATTGCCTCATCTGTTTGGGATTTGAGATCCTTTGTTCGTCATTGTCAACAAGGTGGGGAATACGCAATTGCTTCAGTTTTGTCAAGGTTAGTGTATGGTAGAATTTGGTATTGCGGTCACCCTGAGTAAGCCACACACTACGGGATTGTTAATTCCAAAATATCCCCTCTTCACAGAGGACATGAGTTAATTCACTCCATAATCGTTCTTCTAATATACTCGAAGAGTCAGACATCTTCACTTCCAGAACCCGTTGTATACTTGCTAGTCTAGCGAGAAGGTATTTCTTTCGGTGAAAAATATTCCACAAACTCACTTTTGTTCTAGTGTATGAGCTTCGTGGACAACGTATCAAGGGATGTGCAAAAATTGGACCCTGATGTGGCCCAATGGTCCACCACTAAACGATCAAAATTAGCATGGGTAAGCCACGCGGATTGGAAACGAAAGACAGGAGTGGTGAACTTGTTGCGGGCTCGACCGTCGAATTTCACGAGGAGTGGTCTATGGTCGGACCCGAAAAAATGAAGGTGAGTATTAGTCGCATAAGGAAAGGTGGTCATCCAGAGCGACGAGCATAGAACTAGATCCAATCTAACTTGTATATTCCCTCGGCGCCATGTAAATTTAGACCCAGCACACCCCAGGTCGTGTAGGCCGCAAGAGTGCACGCAGGCCTGAAATTGTTTGTTCATATTCGGATTAATAGTCGACCCTCCCTGTTTTTCATCGTTGGCATGTTTAGCATTAAAATCTCCTCCAATAATCCAAGGTAATGTGATCGTGCTACTAATCCATTGCAGATAAGGCCAGAGCAAATGTTGTGTGGTAGCTTGAGGGATAGCGTATACCGCGGTAAAAGCAAACTTTACAGACGCATACTAGATATGCATATGAATAAATTGATGGTGTGCCATCAGGATAGTCACGTCCACATCATCCTTCCATAAAAGTCAAATTCCCCTGGTAAAACCTTATGTCTCTACGTGAAAAGTAATTTGAAAGCCTAACTTCTTAATGACTGCTAGCGCTCGTCCTCCACTTATCCTAGTTTCCACTAACACCACCATCCGAGGGCGGTGAATGTGAAGGTAATTCCACATGATTGTGAGGAAATGGGCCCCACCTGCCCCATGGCATTTCCAAATGAATATCTTTATAAGCACGATAAATTGGAAAAAACATTTAGACCGTGGGCGGCTCCTGGGTACGGGAACACCCAGCTTCATTTCTGACGTCCAGTGGATGTGGTACTAGGTCCACTGGATCCTTTGATGGGGTAGAGTCGACCATTCTGGTATCCTCTAAGGTAGGATCAGGAGGTTTAATTGGGGGGAGGACTTGATGGTGTGTGCTAGGAAGGGAGGATGCATCCAAATGCATATGGTCTCCTTGGTCCAATCCGAGCTTAGATCCCGGTAATTTTCGTATTGCATGGGCATCACATATTAATTCGGAAGATGAACTGATTTGGACAGCTGGGTGGAGTTCTGTGGGGTGGTTCAGGGTTTGGAAACTGACCCCACCATCCAAACCATTGCCTAATGGGCTGGAAATTGACCCAGCGCCCATCCTATGAACCAATTGGGCCCCCTCCTTGTGTTGGGGCCCTAACTTGTTGCGCGCCCCAGACGCGCACGGCCTAACAAATCTTTTAATCTTGTCCTTGAAGGAGGAAGATTGCCTAGAACTCGTCTTCGTAATTGAACTAGCAGCGAATCTCATTGGGAAAGAGACCGTTGAGCCGTCCGCATCTGCTGCCTCTGACAACGCGAAAAATCGAGACCCACTCTAGGGTGGGACATCCCTTGGGTTTCGAGCATGCAGCTGAGAGGAGGATCTAGCCGTTGGGCAGGATGTTTTCCGATTAACCTGAATCCAGGGGCCGTTGGTGTTGCATGGCCGCCCCGTCCCTAACGTCGGGGTATTATAGCTTGGTCCGGTCTTCTCCATCGACGGTTAGAGGTTGTTGCTAGTGGTCAGTTGATTTTGTGTTGATTGAGCAGGTGAGCGAGTCGGGAAGGAGCAATTGGTGTGACCGAACCGTCCACATCGGAAGCAAATTTGAGGCAGTCCTTCATAGGCGATCAGTAGTGTCTCTCCATCCAACTCCACCTTGGAACGAAGTGGCACCTCTAGATTGATATCCACAACAATTCGGGTGAACTTCCCACCTTTGGGTGAGTAAGGTAGGTTCGTCAATTCTAATCATTTTATCGATGAGATTGCCTAGAGCATGTAGAATTTGAGGATGGCACTTTGCAATGGGCAAGTTTGGGAACCTGATCTAGACGACAGCGTGGGTGAGTTTACCTTGCGAAGCGCGGAAGTCCAGGGTCCAAAGTTGCACGGAGAGTGCGTCACTGAGAATGACCCAGGGGCCCTGCGTTAAAGCCATGAGGAAGTCAGCCTTGTCGATGAAACTCACTAGGTAGAAGTCATGATCCAGGTCTACCACTTTTATGGGGCTGTGTGGTTTCCACATGGAGTATAGCCGAGAGCGGAGCAGCGTATATCCCACACGACGCCCAATTAATTTGATGATAACCGCGCATTTCCATTTCTGGGCCAGACGTGATCGAAACGCTGGAGAGAGGGCAATGCTGCCTTCGGAGTCGCTTTGAAATGATGTAATGTCGCCCTCCTTGAATTCTATTTATAGTTCTGGTGGCCATTCTAGTACCGGTTCCGCCTTAGCCCTTTCCTGTGTGTCGAGGACTGCTGCACGGTATGAACATTTCTCCTGCGACGGTGGGTCTTCCTCTCTATTTCTTACTCTGACTTTTTTGGCTGGATGATTGTCCAGTAGTTTTGGGACACGAGTTTTTGTCTCTAGGGCAGCTCGTGTCTCTGTGTTATTGTCCATGAGCTCGCCTCGAGTAATGCAGTGTGGGAATGTCTGTGATTTGGGTAAGGTTATTGGAAATCTAACTGGAATACGGTAAAGTTCTGAGGAATGTTGGGTTACAATGAACAGTAACTTTCAGAGCGTTCTAATCCTTCCATCAAACATTTCTAATTATACAAATTCCATTTTAAACATGTAGGAAGAAGCATTACATCCATATCTATTGAAAGGATATATCTTTCATTTTAAACCCTACTATATTAATCAGGCCATCTAACATTTAGTGTGCGTTTGTTTCAGCTTTTGGGTAGTAGAAAAGCACTTTTTTCTACCGCAAAAGCTATTTTAAAAAAATGAGCATTTGACTGTAAAATTAAAAAACACTTTTAAAGCAGAAATCTCTTTTTTAAAAGCTAAAATACAACTTTTTTAAAAGCTTAAATTTAAAGCTTTTTAAAAAAGCCGAATATTTTAGCTTTTTCGAGAAGCTATGTTCCTGTCACTTACGTAAATAACAACGTATGTAACAAAGTAAAAGCAGTCACTTGTTTATTTGGTTTTTGTTTCTTTGGTTTTTGTTCCGTCTTCTCCAAACTTTTTCGCAGCAACAACTCATCACAGGTTAGTTTTTATTTTGGTATGTTTTTTCTAGAATCACGTCTGTCGTTTGCGTTGATGGACGTCTGTGAAAATGTAGACAACAGACATTGATCGTCTGCGTTGAACGTAGACGTGATTTGCGTTGAACGCAAACGTCTGCATTATGCAAACCTTCATGTCTGTGTTAAATGCAAAGTCGTCTGCGTTGAACGTAGATGTCTACGTTACGCAGACCTTAACACAGACGACACAGACGTCTGCGTTAGCCTCTTGATAAGGCATGTATTATGGTTATTTTCTAATTTCAATCTCATGCATGCAGAATGATACAATGCATGGAATGTTTCCATCTTCTTCATGATCACCATTGTGGCAATGTTAAGATATCTTTAAGATAGCAACTCTTTATGAAATGTGTCTCTTTCTTTACTTCTGTACATGCATAAACTTCCATAGTCGTTGTTATGCATTTAGTGCTGAGTTCACAAAAGATTTATGCTTTTAATGCTTATTATGTTTTTGTCTATGTAATTTTGGTTATGCTTTAATATTTTCTTATACATGTTAATTTCATTGTTATATGTAGTGGGGATTTTGTTGTTCGTAGAAAATGTCAATACCAAGTAAAGATATTCAAGGTGCGGATAAATTGAAAAAAAAGGTTAAAGCGGAGTGGAATGATAGAACTCTTAAAATTTTAATCAAAATTTTTGTGGAAGAAACATTAGCTAGAAATCGACCAAATGGTCACTTCAACAAGATTGGATGGAAAAATATAATTT
>JAOSBN010000007.1:2564215-2596091 GCA_027563595.1 Erythroxylum suave | reverse complement strand
AAGATGAAGAGTTTTCTCCCTATAATGAAGATGATGAATTACTTCCTACAAATGAAGAAATCAATGAAAATGAAGACATTGAAGAAAATCATTTAGACGAGCCACAAAATAACGAGATGAATGATGCGATGAAATATATTGCAAATCTTTTTGTATTATGATAAAATGCATAGTTTATTATGTATTTAACTATTTACTCAGCTTGAATATTTATTTTGGGATTATAATATTATTTAACTTTTTACATGTTTTAATATTTATTTTTCATATTAATTTTATTTCTTACAAGAAAATAAGATATCTATTTAAATAATTTCCTATAAGATGGTTATACAAGAAATAAGTAACCATAAATATAATATGTAGTACTTTAAATATTATTTATATGCATGAATAATTTTATTATAAAATAAAATATACTTAAAATTAATAAAAGTGCTTTTTATTTTTTTGTTGCTAAACAATCTACTGTATTAAGCTCTTTTTAAAAAGCTATTTTTTTAATTGACAGTCAAACAGTCAACTGATTTATTAAAAAAGCTCTTCTAAAAAAAAATCTACTAATATAAGCTTATCCAAACAGGCATGTAGTAATTATGTATCATATACCCTCATCTTAACTAGTAGTGTTATAATTTAACGGAGAGTTCACAATGCAAAGTATTGTGGGTCTGTGACAAAGTCAAGCTAAAAATAGACCATACGGTTGGTTAGGAGTAATTATTGATGATATAGAAGCTGGATTTGATGTAAAGCATTAAAGCTGGATTTGATGCACAAGTTTCAAGTGGCGGGCACGTGTCACCAATCATCCATCTGATTTTGTTCCCATTAATTAATTCCCAACTATAAAAAACGCCCGTATTAATCAGTGATGTTGGGACTAATCTTGCATGCTTTCTGTAGACGCTAAGGTATCATATCTTATAGCTATTACGTTAGCTAACGACATACTTTTAAGACAGGTGCAGTATACGTAGTGGAAAGGAATCATTCCTCGTATTAACTTATCAAACCGTAGTTGTCAATATGAAGATTTAAGTTTCGCGATCAAATTAGTTAGGTATCCTTCTAAGTTTCAACAATGTGTTGTATCAGTCACGACGAATCCCATAGTTTCTACGTCTAATTATTATTATAGAAAGAGCTTCGTGGATGAGAATATGACAATAACGATGATATTATGAACAATCAGTAGTGGAAGTCGAAATCTTGAGCTATATACAACTTCCTTGGCATCTGGTCATCAGTGCAAAATTAAATTAACAGCTAGTTGCTTTCCAATACAGGAAAGTCCATACATCGGGAGAATACTAGTATAGTTCTTGCTACACATGATTCAGGAGTGGCCCGGAGGGGAGTGGCAACTTTAATGCAAGAAATATTACAGGATCGGTTTTGCGAACTACAGGTTTTCCTTCTTCCACAAAGGTATGAAGGTAATTATGTGAGAAAACAATACTGTGTTCTTGAATAATAATCAAGTCAAATTAAATGACGCGTATAATGGGATCCAAAACTAATTCCAACGAACTAGGATGGACCTACTCTGGAAAAGATTTAAGAGACTGTACTTGTTAAGTTTTACCAATCCAAGCTGACCGGATCATCGACCGACCAACCTAAGAGAGTTAACCTCAGTCTCTAAAAGATTTTAGAATATTTTTACAGACAATGTTTTCCTTATGGCCATGCTCGGTCTTAGAAGCTTGAGTTAATGAACCCAATATCAAGTAAAAGGCTAAGAGATACGATTTAAGCTTTAGATTTGAGATTGAATACTTATCGATAAAGTAAGTAAAAGTCACTATTCAATCAAGTTATTAGGCCCTCATGGTATATATGTTATGGGATTATATATGCATTCTTTTCTCACTTCCAATGCTAAAATCGGGTATGGATCACTTTGTAGACATTCATATGTATTATAAACTTATCTCCATTTGATAGTTTCCGACATTTCCAGTAGACATATTCACACAAACTTTAAACTTATACGCAGACGACAGACTATCCCGTATCGGGAATGACAACAGAAACATATCTTCAGTTGATATGTCCCGCGTTAAATACATATCATTTTCTATCAGTTATGTTACAGAAAACAGTAGCCATGGTTCAGGCTTGAATAATCTTATTTCTTGGATAAATACGCAAACGATCGACCACAGAACATCTAGGAGAAGAGAGACTAGGCTTGTAAAAGTTTGATTTTAAGCCCAAACTCGACCAGTGATATCTACCTCTAGGTTTAAATCCTTGAGACATTCCATCATCTTGTCCACGTCAATAGACGGATCGTTAATCCAATCAAATTTATTGGCAAATGGATTGGTAGTGGTGTCAGGAGGGTACTGATGGATGAAATCTTTCCAGATATTAGGGTTCTCCATGTTCTTCATAACTTTCCAGACACAGTTGTTGCACTTGAAACCAGCTCCCAGGCTGATCATCAGTATCCTGTCATCCTTTTTAAGCCTATTCTTTGCCTCCATATACCCCAAAACATACCACAAACCGGCAGAAGATGTGTTACCAAAACGATGAAGTGTCATTCTTGATGGTTCAAGGTCATAAGGGTTGAGCCCTAAACATTTTCCAACCCCGTCAATAATTGCTCGTCCTCCTGGGTGCACACAAAAATGTTCAACACCTGCCTTCAAGTTGATGCCAAATCCTCCTACGTCGTTATTCATCGTCTTGTTAGTTGCTTTTGGACCATAAGAAGCCACTTTGTGTCGCAGGATTTCCCAAAGTGGGAGTATTTTAGGTAGGAGGACATGGAAGTTCATGGTTAAGGCTTCCATGCCGGACTTTCCTAGGCTTCTCGAGAGGTGGAAACCCTTGAAACCAAGCTCATTTTCCAACTGTATGCAGCTACCGTACGCCTCATCGCTAGAGCCGAGATGTGTGCGCACCATGGAAGTCAACTTCAGGATTGCTTGGTGCTTGAGGGCTCTATTATTTGTGAAAAGCATCGAACAGCCACCGGCGCGAAAGAGAATGTTGGAAAGCATCATAGACTTTTGTTTGCCACTATACCAGTTACCACTTATGCTCTCTGTACTAACAACGATGGCGTACGAGTTCCTGTACGTCTTGAACAGCTGCTGAACCACGTCAATGCCTACTACACTTGCACTGCAACCCATTCCAGATAGGTTGAAGGTTTTTACATTGTCCCTCATCTTGTACCGGTTGGTTATTCGAGCTGTTAGAGAAGGAACAGGCGAGAACAAGGAGACAGTAGTGACAAGTATGTCGATTTCCGATGGAGAAACTCCTGTCTTAGCAAAGAGATTGTCAAGTGTATCGAAAATAATAGCGTCCATCTCAGAAATGGAATCCTCAAGACTAGGGGATTCTTCTCTTCCTTCAATGATATTTTTTGGGCTGTAAGTTTGTTCTCCAATACCGGAACCAACCATGGTCCGTAAGAGAAACCTATATTCCTCGAGGCCCAAGTTTTTGTTTCTTAGAACCACTTTTGCACAGGACATGGTATCTAGATGCTGGTCCTCGGGAGCTTTGTAGCACTCATAGTGTAGCATATAACAACACTGGTCTCTCTTCAGGAATATCGATCTGCAGACGTATAACATAATGTAAAAGAGAGGTAGCAACAAGCAGATAGCTGTAAAGAACTCCATGGATAAAGAGAGAGAGGAATTAGAATCTTTATGGGGTATAAAAAGAAAGCCAACGTTGGTTGATTTTATAAGAATCTATGTTGTGCATTTTAATCTTACACACCACCATTTTCCAATAATAATTATGTTGAAATAATAGAGTTGAGTGGTTGGGCGTTAAAACTACGAATTGAGCCTTTAATAGTTTTGTCTACTTCCTTAATACACAGAAGCATAAGAAGGAAATGTACGAGTCTTACTTTGTCGTGATCAACTTCCCTGAAAAGGAGTCTTCGGAAGTGTAATAATCCTCGATCATTAGTAATAACTTTTGTAGTTAGGTTGCTTTAATTAATGCAGGAAAGAGAGTGGGAAACTGTCCAATCATGCCAAAGGACACTGTTGTGCAGTAATTATGGACAACGCGGGCTGAAAGTTCTAATTGTTGTGTATAATTTTAGTAGCATGCTTCCATATATATATATATATATGAACTTAAAAAGAAGAAATTATGAGAATTATGATACTGTTTTTCCTCCTTCGTGAAGAGTTTTGACGGAGTTTGAAGAGAAATCGGACTAGTAACTAGGGTATTATATATCCAACGGAAACTTTAAGGCAATAGGTTATGAATCTTATCTTTGTATATAACTCACTATCCCTTACTTCTCTTTCAGATTTGGGATTACATTACTTTGTGAATTTCCAACATCTCCCCTTTAATTTACAAGTGGATTTATCCATATCAAACTAGCTCCCCTCAACCGATAGTTGATGAGAAGTCATTTGAGTCATTCCATATCTCACTCATTTATCTGACTCAAATCTATGAATCTTTATTTATCAGACTTCGTCAACTTAACTCTAATAGCAGAGTTTTCAGAGAGCTTAAAAAGAAATCAGACTGTATCCAAGTGAGCGCATATATAACTAGGACATTATATCTCAACCCAAAACTTTAACAAAATGACTTATGAGTCATATCTTTGTATAACTCA
Organism: Erythroxylum suave; assembly: GCA_027563595.1. Lineage (NCBI taxonomy): Eukaryota > Viridiplantae > Streptophyta > Magnoliopsida > Malpighiales > Erythroxylaceae > Erythroxylum > Erythroxylum suave. The sequence goes on along the minus strand of JAOSBN010000007.1, from coordinate 2,591,464 downwards.
CTTTATCCTTATGTCTCTTTCTGATGTTAGATCACGCCACTTGTGAAGGAGCCTCGGGAGAAATTAAATAAGATATAAATGAGCTCATATACAATCATTACATCATATCTTAACTCAAAACCTTAAGACAATAAGTTATAAATCTTATCTTTGTATATAACTCAATTTATTCTTACATCTCTTTACGAGGTAAGATTATTCCAATTGTGAATTTTCAATATCTCCCTCTCACAAGTGGATCTATCTGTATCGGACTAGCTTTCTCTCAGTCCACAGCTCAAGAGAATCCATTTTAGTCACTCCATGAATCTCCCGTTCATTTGAACCAAATTCAGGAATCTTTATTCATCAAATTTTATCACCCTAGCTCTGATACTAATAAAGGGTTTTGGACCTAAAAGAGAAATTTGACTAGATTTAAGTGAGCTCATATACAATAAAAATATTATATCTCAACTCAAAATCTTAAAGTGACGAGTTATTAATCTTTATATATAGCTGAATTCATTCCTGTACCTCTCTCTAATACGAGATTATTCTACTTGTAGCATCCTACACGTCTGTGTTTCTCTCTGAAAGAGCTTCATCTATCTTATCTTTACCTGTTCATTATTTCCACGTACCATAAAGGAGTTTATGCTTATATTAGCAATAGTTGATTCACCATGAAACCGCACAAATTAATTTAGACACCTAAATAAAGTAGGTAACAGTCGGACAATCTACCATAAAAAGCTTCTCGTTGGAACACTAATGTTGAATTTCGTTACAAGCTTTGCGTCCAGTATAAGTAATGTATGAACAAATCCACGCTTTGTCCACATTTTCGGTACACGTACGTTGTCATTTCTTCTATCTTTAGCGTGGGAAAATATCGTTATCAGTATCTATGCTCATCAATGAACGCTACTGACATGTCAATTAGTCTGTGTGACTACTCGAGAAGAAAATTAAATAACCTTATATTTATCTCGATGACGTAAAAGGGAATTAATGGAAGTGAAAGATCAGTTAATTAGAGCGGCAGAAGCGTAGCTTTCAAGAAGGCAACATAGGATAATGCATGCATAATATGAAAACAGTCTTTCCCAACGACTTTTGGGTAGTGCTTGTGTATAACGACGAAGACCTTTTCATTCTTACCATTAAACTGAATTCCACAATCTGATGAACAATTAATCCATATTAACTTATATTCTTCAGGGAAAGCTACCCTATCACTACAATTCATAATTTTCTTTTTTACAACGATTTGTTCCTTTATCCATAGATTGAGTTCCATGTAAAGTTGTTCTTTGAATTTGTCCTCATGATCTTAAAGTATCTTTCATTTCTTTCCTTCCAAATCCTATAAAGACATATGAGTCAAAGACTATCATAAACACTATTCTTATCTCTTTTGGGGAAACTCGTCTCCTTTTGTAACCATTCCAAGAATTTCAGGTAACAATATTCAAGTGACACAGATCTTCTTTCTAAATAACATAGGAGAATCTAAGAAGAGGTGCATAAGTATCTCCAACAAAGTTGCGAATACCATACAGGATTCGATACCAAATTAGATTCTGGTACGATATGGTATCGGTACCGATACCGATACCAGCCAATACCAGGTACCGTTTCGGGTAAATTTTTAAATTTATAAAATAGTCCCTGAATTTTTTTAAAATTGCAAAATAGCCCATTGTCATATTGTACAGTTATACTATATATTTTTAACAATGCCTCCAAAAATTATAATAATAATAAATAATCATAATTAATATGAAATAACAATAATTTTTAGACATTTCACATATAAATAATAACCAAAATTTTTATGAAAAAAGATAATAATCTTCATACAAATATAAAATTAAAAACAATACAAAGTATTTAAATATTACAATTTCAATTTTCATTATATAATAAATAATGATTATATCAAAACAACAAAAAAAAAAACAATAAACATCCTTAACTCTCAGATTATTATAATTTACAACAAGAGTTCGTGATAAGGAAACAACTAAGTAGAATTAAATAAGAAATATAAAAATTTATTATTTAATTTAGTATCAATTAAATATATTATATATTTAATCAATTAAAATTAATTATGACTAAAATTATAAGTATTTTAATTTAATTTATAATTTAATTTAATAATCATTATTAAATATAATTAAATTTAAAAACATTTGTAAATATAGAAATTTCAAATAAATTTGATTTAATAATTAAATATATATATAATAAATATTAGTTTATAAAAATAAATTTTAAATTATTTATTTTAAGAGTAAAATATTTTTATTAATACTTTATTAATAAATATTATATAAAAGATTAAAATAAAATAGTTTAAATAAATTTAAATAAAATAATTTATTTTAAGTTTAATTTAATGTATAATCATTATTAGTAATAAAAATATTAATTTTATTAAAAAATTTAAAACTAAGAAATCACAATAAAAGTTTAAGTAAATAATTAATTATAAAAACTTTGAGAAAAAGAAGGGGAGGGGGAGAGAGAGGCGGGAGAGAGAGATTTTAAAAATTTTGAAAATTTTGCAAAAAAGTCCCTATATTTTTCAAAATTTTCAGTGCTGGCTGGTATTATTGATACCGGCCGGTACTGACCGGTATTTAAACTTGATACCAACCGGTACAGAACGATATCCACATCCATGATCTCCTAGCTTTCCTTACATAAGTAGAACCTATTAGTGAGTTTTAGATAGCTTAAGTTATATAATATTGCTACTTTATTCCTCACCAGCCATAAAAAGAAAGAGACTTTAGGTACTAGATTTTTTCTCCAAATCGGCTTATACTAGACTATGTTCTATCTTTGAAATATGAAAACTTCTCCACAAGAATAATTGAAAATTTTACTAGAAGAATGACTAAGCCACACCTAAGAATCATACCTTTTAGAGTTTGGACTATAATTTTGCATAACATGATCCAATTCAATAGGTATATTTATCCACTAGTTGAGACTTATCCAAACACTCACTTTATAGTGATTTAATAATTTCTCAAAAATTCTAGCGTCATCTGGGTTTTATAGAGGGGTCTAACTTTACTCCAGTTGGAAAAATATAATGAAGTTTACTCTCCATTATCAATTTTTCATTTTATGTTTCCAGATAAAGCTTCCCTAAGTTTCAACATTAGTCATAAAAAACCATGAGAAAAGATGGTTTGCTTTTAATCTCGCTTAAGCTCTTTCTCCTAAAAAATAGGTGTGTATCTATTTCACCCTAAATGATTCTTTATTTTTCAGCAATCTTTAGTCTTTTTCATATAAAAACTTAATTGCTAAGATTGATTAGGGTGACCCTAATTCTTCATGCTTTAGAAATATGCAAACTTCCCCTCATCCAACTTTGACCTTATACCTACCTTTTTTTTATGGACAGTCCATAAGAATCTACTTAGCATTTTCTGAGGTTTTTTTTATCAATCCTCTAGATAAGAAGAAATGAGATACTAATATACGTGTAGATAGTTTAAAATTAATTTAATTATTTGTAATCTTCTTGTAAATGATAGTAATATATTGAACTAGCTACTTTATCCCCTCCTAAATCTTCTTTATCAATAGGAGACATTCCTTGTATTGAAATATTTTCGTTGAAATGGGTGGACCAATGTAAGTAAAAAGTGGTTGTTTAACTTGAAGATCATAAACTATTGACAACAAATTTAGAAGATATTGAGTACTAACAAATAATATCATATAGATTTTGTCTCTATTAATTGCTAAGCTTGAAATTTCCTTAAATATATTAAGAGAAGTCATAAGGATGCTTGTAAATCTATTATGAGCTTTTGAGAACAAAAGTAAATCTCTTGTAAAAGAGAGGCAAAACATTCCAATTATTCAGCATCTGTTATGATAAAGCTAGGATTCATTCTAATGTTATGCCTTACTAACCTTGACAAAGCTTCCATGCATAAAATAAACAAGTATGAGGGGATAAGTTCACCTTGTCTCAACTGTCTCACCATTAAATAGAAGAGTTAGTTTCACCATTCATTAAAATAGAGAAAGATGTAGTTGAGAAGTAGAACTTTATCCAATTTCTAAACTTTTCAAGGAATATAAACATTACAAGTAGTTGCTAGATAAACTCCTAACTTATTAAATAATATGCTTTATGGAAATCCAACTTAATAGCATAATTCCTTGGATTTTTTATTGTATCCCTTTAGCAACTCTTAAGCTAAGAATAGATTGTCTCCAACTAATATTCCTTAAAGAAATCTCCTTAAGTAACATTAATTAGAGACTTCTACCTCCCTTTCAGTCTAGGTTCTAAGGATAGCAGTGGACTGGGCTCACCTCGGCCCAGCTTTGAGGCCTGATCGGACCAAATTAATCAGGCTCAAGGTCTAGGGCCTGATTAAGTTTTGGGTGCAGGAAGGCTCGATTTTAAAATTTAAAATTTAAATTTAAATTAAATAATAATTGAGGATAAAATTATAGGTAATGAAAAAAATTAAAATTAAAGTGATCAATTAACTGAAGTTACAAATTCTAGTTGATTAATAAAATAAGAAAATTTGAGATTTTATAATTAGTGAACATATAAAAACTTACGTATAGTGATAAAATCAATAAGATGAAACCAAATTCATTAAAAAAGGAGGATATGATTATAGGAAATGAAAGAAAAAGATTATAATTGAAGTGATTAATTCAATTAATTATAGTTACAAATTTTAATTGATTTAGAAAATTTGAGATTTTATAAAGAATGTATATATAAAAACTTACATATAGTGATAAAATGAATAAGATGAAACCAAATTCATTAAGAAATGAGGATATTATTATAGGAAATAAAAGAAAATTATTATAATTGAAGTTATTAATTAAATTAATTATATTTAAGAATTTTAATTGACTAAGAAAAATTAAGATTTTATAATTAATGAATATATAAAAACTTACATATAGTGATAAAGTGAATAAAATGAAACTAAATTCATTAATGAAGGAGGATATGATTATAGGAAATGAAAGAAAAGGATTATAATTGAAATGATCAATTTAAATAATTATAGTTATGAATTTCAATTGATTAAGAAAATTTGAGATCTTATAATGAATGAATATATAAAACTTACATATAGTGATAAAATGAATAAGATAAAACTAAATTCATTAATAAATGGGGATGTGATTATAGGAAATGAAAGAAAAATATTATAATTGAAGTGATCAATATAATTAATTATAGTTACAAATTTCAATAGATTAAGAAAATTTGAGATTTTATAATGAAAGTGCGAGTCTTAGAGCTACTAGCAAAGTTGCTTCTTTGTGACCAAAAGGTCACGTGTTTGAGTCACGGAAATAGCCTCTTTATAGAAAATACAAATGGAAGACTACATACATTGATGACCCTCCCTTGACTCTCATAAAGCGTGGAGCCTTATGCTTGGGGTACGTTGAGTTAGAGTTAGATTTTTGAGATTTTATAATGAATAAATATATACAAACTTACATATATTGATGAAATGAATGAGATGAAACCAAATTCTTTATTTATAGTATTCTTAATTGTACAAAAATGATTATCCAAATCATTTTACAAAAAATCAAGATAAAATCATGATGGAGAATGAAGACTAGAAACTAGAGAGGGTGTATAGAGACTAGATAAACTAAGAAAGCGACTAATCATTGTAGTTGAGATCATCAATGGTTTACATCACTTCATTTATATGTACAAACATTTTGTTTAGTAATGTAATATTAAAATTAAAGGAATATTAAGGGCATGGTAATAATTAATAAATAATTAAGTATACCTTCATCTTTAAATATTTTATCAAAATAATGTCCATTTGATCGACATATATATCTAGTCACCTCCATACTAATACCTGTGACTGTATTCATATGTAAATTTAGAAAGCAATATTAGGTAAGATAATATAAAAGTAGATGAAATTGATATATCAAAAAGAAAAGAATTTACGCATAATATCTTCATCATCTAACCAACTTTAAGCACACATGAGAGCTTCCACAGTATGAGGATGAAGTTGAGCACAATGAGGACTAATGACCCGACCACTATATGCTTAAAGTAGACTTCGAAGTAACGGTGGATGTTGGAATTACTAATGAGTCTCGTGCAATTACTTGTATGATTAGAAAATTGTTTCCACAACTCTTCCACCATATATAATATCAAATCGAACTGTACACCTTTAACTTCAGCCACACAATCTTTTTTCAATTATTTATCTAATTTCATCATATTGTAAGAAGTCCTAGCCCTTTTTATTTCATAAATTTTGAAATTGAAAGTAACAAACTACTCTTAGAAGATAAGCTTAAACCTAAAACTAAAGCCAGAGTTAAAAAACCTTAACTACTATGATGATTTATGATTTTTGTCCATTCTGAGTTGAAAATCATTAAACAATTCATACCAGAATTACTTAACAACATCCACATGCTCTAGGCTTGAACACCATACAACAAATTATATATAAAAGTAATACCCTCCATCTTACATCTTAAGTCCAGCACAGATAAGACTATAATAATATGTCGAACTGTAGAATAATAAGAATTCTGTTTCTCCATCATCTACTCTACCATAACCTGAATAACCTCATTGCAATCAAAGATCCAATCAAATAAAGCATTCTTTATCTCACATATAGCGCTAAATCAATAGTTTAAAGTTAAATATTTTATTCCCGAGAACAGTTCAGTCGTGTTATAAAATAATTTCAACTTCATGTATAGTTCTTTAGTCAACTCCCATTGCTCTTCAATAAGCATGCAAGTGTATTAAGAGTCTTTTTGTCTCAACCTAGTAAACACATCACATATAGGACCACTGACTCCTACATCTTGAAGGTTGAATTCCATCAGGTTGCACAATCCAAAACCAACATCTTCGTACTTGGAATACATAGAAATTGTGTAGTTTCTTCAAATTTCTCAGATCTTTTAGATGTTGCAGTCTAATATAATACATTATTTCGAATCGAATATATTCCTTCCTTTATTATATCCAATCCATCCTTCATAATTAAGTTAAGAATATGTGCAAAACAAAGCATATAGAATAACCTTCCACCAGCCTACAAGCTCTCAACCCATATCTTATTCTTTATCTTTTCAATCATAGCATCATTCGTACTACAATTATCAACTATTATGGTTGATAATTTACTATTAATATTAAAATCCATCAAATCATCTCCCAATACAATTGCCAATCTTTCACTTGTATGTGATGCTGACACATAAATAAACCTATCATGTACAAATATTACCGATATCAACCATAATATAATGAAAAGTAAATGATAGCAATATAAAAGAATAAAAATTACCTCAAACGTTTATTACGTAAAGTCCAATCATTGACAACATAATGTGCCATCACTATTATATAAGCCTTCTTTTGGTTATCGACTATCCACATGTCTGTTGTACTAGCAATTCTTCCTTTATTACTTACAGACATGAGTCAAAGAATATCACAAACAATATTCTTATCTCTTTTGGAGAAACTCGTCTCCTTTTGTAACCATTCCAAGAATTTCATGTAGGACTAGACTTATTCAAGTGACACAAATCTTCTTTCTAAATAACATAGGACAATCTACATTTAAAGAAGAGGTGCATAAGTATCTCCAAGCTTTCCTTACATAAGTAGAACCTATTAGTGAGTTTTAGATAGCTTAAGTTATCTAATATTGCTGCTTTATTCCTCACCAACCATAAAAAGAAAGAGTCTTTAGGTAGTAGATTTTTTCTCCAAACCAATTTATACTAGACTATGTTCTGTCTTTGAAATCTGGTAACTTCTCCACAAGAATAATTGAAAATTTTACTAAAAGAATGACTAAGCCACACATAAGAATCATACCTTTCAGAGTTTGGACTATAATTTTGCATAACATGATCCAATTTAATAGGCATATTTATCCACTAGTTGACACTTATCCAAACACTCACTTTATAATGACTTAATAATTTCTCAATAATTTTAGTGTCATTTGGGTTTTATAGAGGGATCTAACTTTACTCCAGTTGGTAAAATGCAATGAAGTTTACTCGCTATTATCAATTTTGCATTTTATGTTTCTAGATAAAGCTTCCCGAAGTTTCAACATCAGTAATAAAAAACCATGAGAAAGATGGTCTGCTTTTAATCTCGCTTAAGCTTTTTCTCCTAAAAAATAGGCGTGTATCTAATATCCAGTTTTCAGAACATGTGTAGGATTAAAAACCTAGAACATTGAAATTGAAAAATAGCATTGAGAGCATTTCATTTGCATATCATACACACATGAATATTGATATTTATATATATTACAAAGACAACATATGCACTCAATTGACATGTCCTAGGGTATAAAAGATTTTAAAATGACTATGATGTGAATTGTGAATTGTTATGTTTTGAATTTTGATATGATTGGATTACAATTGGTAATTTGGAATTAATTGTGATTAATTAGGATATTTTTGAATTAAAATGTACATTTGGATTAAAAAAATGGCAAGTGGTAGGTTAATTGATACATGAAAAATTAAGGTTAGTAAGCTTATAATTGAGTGACAATTGGCATAGATTAATGAGTGATAAATGGACTAGTAATTAATTGACAAATAGATCAATATTGGAGTGACATGTGGACTAATTAATTGGTGACATTTGGCAACTTAATGTATGGGTACATGGCAGCATACTAGGTTAATATATGGCATACATGCTTTAAGACATATGGCTAGACTTATGCGAAGACACGTAGCACTTAGAAAAGAAGGTTTCAACAAGGGTAATTTCTGCTGGCTTTCCTTTTCCTTCACCACCGAAAATTTCTCCAACCTTTTCTCTATAATTTGGTTAAACCTGAGCTCAAAGTGTTACACAAAATTCACATGTTAATCTTTCACAAAATAGCTAAAAAACCAGTTCAAAGTGATCTTCATATTGCTGTCCAAAATCAACCTATTTTCACCTTAAGTGTTACAAATCTTACATGATTGGAGGGCTAGTTGAATTTGAAGTGTTGTGGTGAAATTGAAAGCTTAAAAAGTAAGTAGCAATATGATCTTTATGTCATGCTTAGTAGTATGAGAATGATGCTTGAATTGGAATGAAATGCATATGATGTTGGTGATGAGATGTGCTGGAAATATATTGAATGAATTTGGAAATTTTATACTTGTTCTTGGTGTGGGAAAATTTTGGATCATATAGGCTGACTCACAGATGAATTAGGTCTACATTTGAAGTGTAATGAAGGTGGATTTATGTTTAAGAAAGATGTTAATATTGTGTTCTTGAATTGAGAAAGAATTAAGATCATATATATGAAAATGTATGATAGTTCTAGTTTGATTTTTGATACATAAAAGACCATAATTTGTGAGCTATCAAATGAATAAATTGTTACTTGGAATTGGAGTACAATTCAGTCCTAAATGAGGATGCATAAATGAGCATGAATTTGGAAAATTAGAAGTGTAAATGATGTGCCTAAGTGTGAAATATTTGTGCAGAATTGGAAGAAATCATGCGTACAATCGTAACCTTCAGTGCACAATCGTGACTTGATTATTTAGGTTCTGTCACAATCGTGGTAGTGTCCACATAATCGTGGCATGATGCGCTAGTTTCTTTCACGGTTGTAGCAAGGTCCACCATAATTGTAGGCAAGGCTTGAATATAAAATGTTGTCTTTTAAGTGATATTTGAAACAACTAATGATAAGGTACTATCCTATGATTCAATTAAGCTTGAAATGAACTAATTTGATGATTGGTTGATGAATTTAGATTAAACAAGTTAATTAAGGTATAAACCTAAGTGGAAACAAGACATACAAATTACAATGTTTGAATGAGCATAAATTGTGATTAAGGAAACATACTCGGGAAAGTCATTGAGCATGCATTATATGTGGCACATTATATGTGCATGACTAAATATGTATTTGATTGATCAACTTTGTGGTGTGAATTTTGAGTGCATTGAATGATTTTAGACACACAAATCGATCAACTAAATCCAGACATTGCCGGACCATCTAAGCAATAGCGTAATCTGGAGCGTACTGTGAGTAACCTAGATGTTCTTATTAGGATTTATTTATTCTGTTTAACTTCCAGTTATTGAACTATCAATGATCTATATGTGACAATTCCAGAAATTAATGGTCTAAGGAGTTTTATATTTGGAAATGTATTGGAAGTGTTCTGATTGCATGTGAATTTGAAAGTTATTTATATTCTCAACTTATTGTTGAATGTCGAACTTAAGTTCGTTGAACATCTGAATTTGACTGTGCATCATGAATAAATGTTATTGATAGCATATTTTGTGATTTGAGGCATCAAATTAATATGCTTGATCAGATAAAGGAATTGTGTCCTAAGTAGTTAATTTGAAAGAGTTTAAAGCTCATAATTCTACACGTAGAGCCATTAGCTCCGTGATTAATGAACTCGGTATCTATAATGGGTACAGGGCAATATCTAAAAAGAGCTTAATATCCACAAGGGAGATGGGACAATGAAAGGCGCTCGATCACAACAAAATAATAACTTAGTGGAGTCTCATATGCATATGCATTTGTACATATATGATTGTGAAATCATTTTTTAGTTATGATGATATTAAGATATGCCATATATGTGTACATTTGATAATATGATTGAATTCTTCTGAAAGGACTATATGAAATCTTTGATGAACTGAATGAGTGAGCACATCGAGGATGGTTCACTCACTAAGTTTGTAAAATTCATTTATATTGCAACATGACTTTTTCAGGTATGAGAGAGGAGACCTAGTTCCTAAGATATGCTAAAGGAATGTTTTGGTATTAGCAAATGATTTAAAGGTCAGTCAGCTAACATATGAGGAGTTGTAGATTGTATTTATGTAGTTTCTTTTGTCATGTAGAGCTTTTTGTAAAAAGAGAAGAAAACTTTTAGATGCTTGTGATGATGTAAATATTTATTTTAAAGACTAATAAGTAAATTATCTTGATGAATGAAAATAAAAAAATTGCCTTTCAAAGTTTGTAAAGTGTATGATGCCCTAATAAGTGGTTAAGATTGCTCTAACATGCGATAGTTATAGGGTATGTTCTTAAATGCCCTTTGAATGTTCGGGTATATTCTCTATGGTAATGGGATGTTAGAAATTTTAATATCAGGGCATGATTTGGCATCCATAGGGGCATATATGAACATTTAGGCATAATATACAATGAGACTCGCATAGTGATCACAATTATTTTTGTTATAGTTCATCCGTCATAGGTGATCAAGATACAAGGTCAGCTAATTTAGAGTCTGCAGAAGCCAATAGGAAGTCTCCTATACTTGAGTTTTAACAAATGCCTCCAAGAATTTCTGAAAAGAGAGAGAGGAGGTATGATAAGCTTAGAAAGTAGGGGGTTATGGACTTCTATGGAAGTGCAAATCCTGCTGAGACTGAAGGATGATTAGAGAGAACCGAAAGAATATTTGATCAGATGGACTACGAATCTGATGAGAAGTTTGATTATGAAGTCTCACTTCTGCAAGGTCCAGCATAGCAGTGGTGGAAAACTATTCCAGGTAGTGCCACCAAGCCTTGTATTTTAAACTGGGAAGATTTTCTGAAGGTGTTTAGAGAGAACTATATGCTGAAGATTTATTTTGATAGAAAGATGAGAGAATTTTTAGATCTGAAGCAAGTTAGTCTCACAGTAGTTGAATATGAGATAAGATTTAATGAGTTGATGGGATATGCCACTACATTGATCCCAACTGGGGAGGATAAGCGTAGGAGATTTGAAGATGGGTTGAACATGGAAATCCAAACGAGGCTAGCAATTTCTAATTTGGGTAGTTTTATAAAACTATAAGCAGCCTCGATTCAAATTGAACAGTTATTGAAAGATAGTTAGGGAGAGTACAGACAGGAGTCTAGAGTGAAGAGATAGGTTGAATCTTAGGTTGATTCTGGCAGGAGTTTTAGCAAACGTCAAACCAGATTGTCTTGATTCTAAACTAGATTGAGACAATTAAGATTTATCCAAGAGGTGGATTTGTTTAAACTGGTAGAGGTAAAGGACAAGTGTCAGGAGGACAATCCCAAAAGATGCCTAATTATGAACACTATGGTAAAAAGCATGGTGGGGAATGTTGTAGGTTATTGGGAGCTTGTTTTCAATGTGGCTCCATTGAGCATCAGATGAGAGATTATCCCGAGACTTTGGGATCACAGCCTGGAATGAGAGGAGGAATAATGACTAAGACAACGGTCTAGCAGAGTAGAGCTACTAGATCAGTACAAAAATGCAGAGGTAGAGGCAAAACAATCAGTAGGTCCTAGCGTCAGGACTGAGATGCGGAGTAATCAACCGTAGTCTCAAGCCAGGGTTTATGCCATTACCAGATAAGAGGCATAGAACTCCCCAGATGTGGTAGCAGGTGTGTTGAATGTCTTTAATTTTGAAACATTTGCATTAGTAGATCCAAGATCTACACGTTCATTCATCACACTGCATCTGGCATCTAAACTGCATAGTGAGAGAGAAATGTTGAACTATAGTTTAGAAGTGAGTACTTTGATAGGTAGTACTATAATGATTAAAGAGGTGTGTAAATGGTATAGCATTCAAATTGATCGTGTGGAGTTGAACGATGATATGATAATATTGCAGTTAAGGGAAATAGACCTTATTTTAGGTATAGACTGGCTCACTACAAATAGGGCTATGATGAATTGTTACACTAAGGAAGTTATTCTTAAATCCCTTAAACAACCCAGCGTAGTGTTTTGAGGAGTTAGTTAGGCAATGTCAGCCCGATTAATTTCATTCATGAGTGTTCTAAGACTAATCCAAGGTAGATGTGAGGTTCATCTAGCTCACATAGTTGATACCCAGAATGAACAGACCATTCGGGATATTCCTATTGTTAGGGATTTTCATAATGTATTTCCCATTAAATTATCCGGTTTACTCCCAGAAAGGGAAGTGGAGTTTACCATTGACTTTGTTCTAAGTACGACCCTTATATCAATTCCTTCGTATAGGATGACATTTTTGGAACTTAAGGAACTTAAGACATATTTATAGGAGTTGTTGGATAAGAGTTTTATCAGGCCTAGTGTGTCAGCTTGGGGAACTCTAGTTTTGTTTGTAAAGAAAAAGGATAGAACTATGAGGTTATTTATTAATTATAGATGGTTGAATCGGGTGACAGTGAAGAATAAGTATCCTTTAGCAAGGATAGATGATTTGCTTGATCAGTTATAGGGAGCTTAGGTGTTTACAAAAATTGAGTTGAGATCAAGGTACTATTAGTTAAAGATAGTTGAGGTTGATTTATCAAAAAGTGCATTCAAAATAAGATATAGGTATTTTGAGTTTTTTGGTAGTGCTGTTTGGATTGAAAATTGCTTCGACAACTTTTATGGCCTTGATAAATAAGGTGTTCCAACCTTTCTTAGATCGGTTGTGATTGTGTTTACTGATGATATTTTGGTATATTCAAAAAATAGAGAAGATCATTATGAGCATTTGAGGTTAATGTTATAGATAATGAGAGAGAAAAAATTGTATGCCAAGTTCAGTAAGTGTGAATTTTGGCTTGATCAAGTAGTATTTTTGGGTCATATCGTGTCTGGACAAGGCATATAGGTAGATCTAAAGAAAGTAGAAGCAGTGATGAAGTGACAACCTCCAAGAAATGTATCTCAAATCCAAAGTTTTCTCATATTAGCCAATTATTACAGAAGGTTTGTCGAAGGATTTTCAATGATCTCAACTCCTTTGACAAAACTTCTAAGGAAGAATTTACCTTTCAAATGGAATGATCATTGTCAGAGAAGTTTTGAGGAGATAATGCATTGGTTAACTACAACACTAGTGTTAGCTGTACCATATGGAATTGAAGGTTATGTAGTGTACAGTGATGCCTCACACTAAGGTTTAAGACGTGTACTGATGCAATATAACAGAGTAATAGCATATGCATTGGGATCTTTGAGGTCTCACGAGTTCAATTACCTAGCACACGATTTAAAGCTTGCTGCAGTAGTTTTTGCTATAAATATATGGAGACATTATATGTATAGAGAGACATTCTAGATATATATTTTGATCATAAGAGTTTGAGGTATTTGTTAAGTCAAAAAGAGTTGAATATGAAATAGAGAAGATGGATAGAATTGTTGAAAGATTATGATTACACAATTGAATATCATCCTAGTAAAGCTAACATGATAGCTAATGCACTAAGTAGAAAATCCAATAGTAATGTGGCACAACTATAGTTATCTAGGTTACCTAACCTAGTGCAATTGAGAGCATTTAATATTGAGATGAATCTAGGGCAAAATGAGGCATTAATAGCTACATTAAAGCTTAGACCGATAATGCATGAAAGAATCAGAAAGGCTCAGAGTAACGATCTAAAATTAATTGAACTTATTGAGAAGTTGAAAGTGAATCTGAGTTCTAAATTTGAATTGAGAAATGAGATATTGTTGTTGAAGCAGAGGTTATGTGTACCTGATGTAGATGGTTTGAGGAAATAGATTCTAAAGGAAGCATATATAGCAACCTATGTTATACATCCTAATACTACCAAGATATATAATACGATGAAACAACATTTTTTATGGCCAGGATGAAGAAGCAAGTGGTTAAGTACATTGCTAAATGCTTGACTTGCCAACAGGTTAAGGGAGAGCATCAAACTCTAATTGGTAAGTTACAGTCGTTACATATTCCGAAGTGAAAATGGGAAAGAATAACTATAGATTTTATAATGGGTTTGCCTAGGACTCTGAGACAACATTATGCCATATGGTTCATTATTGATAGATTGACCAAATCAACTCATTTCTTACTAGTCATAGATTTACGTCGAGATTGTGGGGTAGTTTATAGACAACTTTGGGTACAAAGTCGAACTTCAGTACTGCATTTCATCCTCAGAAAAATGGACAAAGTGAGAGGATGATTAAGATTGTTGAGGATATGCTAAAAGTTTGTATATTGGAGTTCTAAGGAGCATAGGATTAGTATATGACTTTGATTGAATTTCCTTATAACAATCAATATCACAGTAGTATCGGTATGGCACCGTATGAGGTGTTATATAGTAGAAAATGTCGTTCACCTCTGTATTGAGATGAAGAGGGTCTAAGGTACAACATTATTTAACAACTTCAACTTATTAAACATTTAACCAACTTATTCAGGAAACAATCTAGATTTATTTCAAGCCTTAATCAAGTCCATATATACCATAACAAAGTACCCTATCCTTAATTAGTTCAACAATTACACAAAACTAAAGTTAACTTTCCAGAACTAAGGTCATGATCGTGAGGGACCATGCCACGCTCGTGACAGAAGCTTCTGCAACAGGCCATGACCGTGGGGACTATACCACAATCGTAATAGAACCCAGATAACCAGGCCACGAGCAGCACTTAAGGCCACGATCATGCACTACATTGTTTCCCCTAATTCTGCTCGAATGTATCAAACTTAGACACCTAACAAACATTGGAATTTTCCAAACTATAAGCCCTTTAAACCTACTTCATTACATGATCATATAACTTCCATCTTTATTACACTAAGGTTCATTAAGCTTTGCTCATTTTTTTGTCATTAACAATCACTTCTTATACACACACATACATTTCCAATTTAAGAACACTATATTAACATCTTTCTTTACCTTAAATTCACCTTCTTTATACTTCAAATTCTAGTCCAATTTATCCATATATCAACCTATAACTCATAGTTTTCATTTACCTTAAACAAAGTAGAAAAACATCCAAATTTTTCCAACATATTCTAGCACATTTCATCATCTACATCATATATATTTCATTCCGATTCAATCATCATTCTCATTCTGTTAAACATGCCATAAAGATCATATTTCTACTTATTAAGCTTCTAAATTTTAGCTTAAAACATCAAGGTGATTTATCCCTCCAAGCAAGCAAGATCAACACAATTCTAAGATGAAAATGAGATGGTTTTTGGCAGCAAGGTGAAGGTAACAATAAGCTAGTTTTTCTTGGCTGTTTTGTGAAGGATGTACATATGGTTTTGGTGTAGAAATTTAGCTAGGGTTAAACTACAGTTCAAAGAGGAGATTCATGCAAGTTTCAGTGGAGAAGAAGAATGAAGATAGTAAAAATTTTGCTGCAAAAGCTTGCTTCATAAGGTGCTAGGTGTCTTCATATAAACCTAGACATATGTCTTAAGGCATGGAAGCCATTTGGCCACTTAATATGCTACCATTTTTCTCTTCCAATAGCTGCCATTTGTCCACTCCTTAGATTACCATATGTCTCCCAATTATTGATCTACTTGTTACTCTGTAACTGATCCATTTGTCATTCTTTTAACCATGCCAAATGTCACTTAATTATAGGCTTAGTCACCCTAATTTTTCATGTATCAATTCACCTTATCACTTGGAATTTTTCCTAGTCCAAATGTACATATCAATTAATTACTCTCTCAATTAATAACAATTAATTCTAAATTACTAATTGGAATCTAGTCAAACCAAAATGCAAGACATAATAGTTTACAATTCACATTATGTTCATTTCAAATCTTTCATACCCCGGAATATGTTAATTGAGTGCATATACTATTATTATATTGTGAACAAATTATAATTCGTGTGTGAATGCTAATGATATGCATGTGAAATGCATTTTCTTAAATTCTGAATACTATAACTTATGTGCAATGGTCTAAGGTTCTAACCCTTAGTATGCTTTGGAAACCGAATATTACATACTAGTACAAAAAATTGCTTTGTGTACAATGAAGATATTACATATGGCCTTACTTGAAAGTGAAAGTTAAAAATTAAAGAGGATCTTTTAAAACATAATTTAGAAAATCATAAGAACTAATGGAAAAAAATCCCATTAGCTTTTTAAACTATGTAAAAAGAAATATGTCAATAAAGAAGTGTCACATAAAAATCTCTTATTAATATGTATAGGCTAGAATATCTAAAAATTAAAAGAGTTATTCCATTAATTCTTTAATATCTATTAAAATTAACCAACATAGAAAATCCATACAGTTATCCATTTATTATATAAATTAGAAATTCCATATGGCTATATTGATTAAGAAGGCATTATATAGAAACCCAGTTTAAATTCTTAACCTCATTGTTCTCTTATAAGAAGGAGAATCTTTAAGCCACTTAGAAACAATTTGAATAAGTGCAAAAGCTATAAAATCCTTTAAAAGTTTTAAGGAGTTTTAAAATTTTACTAAAATCAAAATGTAAGCAAAATAATAGTTCAAAATCTTAAAGACTTTTATTTATTATTATGTAACCTAAACCTAACTCTAACAAGTTAAATACACGAAATCAAATCTCAAACTCTAATGTATGTTTGTGAACAAGTTATCCAAATTGACATGAACTAGAGTTTGAGTTCAAAGGAAGTAATTAGAAAAATTTTCATTTTATTTTTCATTAATTGATATTTTGCTACATATTTCCTATTTCAACTTTATTAAAGCTAGGAGAAACATAAACCAGATCAAGAAATTGACAGATGGAGACGGTAATAACCTTTCTGATTAGGATAACATGAAGAAGATAACATATGAACACTACAGGGAGCAGATTGTTATTGATGTGAAAGTCCATAAAATTCCAGATGATTTACTAAGGGAAATAAAAAAAATTTCAGAACAGGATAAATTAGAACTAACAAAGGAGATTGCTAAAGAGGAGATCAAAGACTTATATTCTCCATTCACCCTAAAAAAGCCCCTAGGCCAGATGAGTTTGATGGAAGATTTTTCTAGCAGAATTAGGACATCTTTGGTGAAAGTATTGTTAAAGCTATTGAGTAGTTCTTTCAAAAAAGGAAAATCTTAATAGTGGAACTAAACATGCATCAATCTCAGCCTAAAGTAAGGAATTGCCTACAAAATTGAGGAATTCAAACCTATAACATGTTGTAATGTTATATCTAAGGTTATAGTAAAAATACTAGTTATAATTCCAACACTTCCATGAAAAGCTATATACTAAGACCTTGCAAAAACTTATGACTTAGTAAGTTGGAAGTTTATTGCTAGGGTACTTGAAGCTACTAGATACCTAGTTGGATTTAGATAATGGGTCGAGGAGTGCATCAACAAAACTTCCTTTGTAATTCTGGTAATTAAAGAGCCAACCACACTGTTTAAGGTAGGTAAAAAGCCAAGATAAGGGAAACCCTTGTCTCCTTACTTGTTTGTTCTTAGCATGTAAGTGTTGTCATGCTCCCCAGCTAGGAATATATCCAAGAACTCAGAATTTAAGTACCATTACAGATGTAAAGGTACCAAAATCTCATACTTAGCCTTTACAAATGACACTTTTATTTTACTAGGCTTAAAAAATAAAACTACTAATGGATACCCTGTAGAAATTCAAAGTTATGTCAGGACTAATATGCAATCCTACTAAAAGAAGCTTCTACCTGTTAACAAATGTGAATCAAGAATAGTAGCAAAAGCAATGGGGTTGGGTTTAACTCATGCTAGGCTTCCTATTAAATACTTGAGAGTTCCCATTTCTTATAAGAGAATCAGTGTCACATAATACAATCCTTTAATGGACTCATTCAACAAAAAGATAAATCACGGGTGCAATAGATTTCTAAGCTATGGGGGAAGACTACAACTAGTGTCCTTAATCCTTATCAACCTATCAACATACTGGATAAACTATATTTCCTTACCCAAAAGCATCTTGAAAGAGATTGATAACAATTTAAGGGAGTTTCTCTAAGAAGGAATTAATAATCAACATTATAATGCTATGGTGAGATGGTCTAAAGTCTACTCACTAAAGGATTATGAGGGCTAAGGCATCACTTTAGCAAAGATGATAGACAAAGTGTGTCTTAAAAAGAAACTCTAGTGGTTATGTAAGCACAAAGAGGAACTTTGGTTCAAATGGATACACTTTGTTCATACAAGAAGCAACAATCTATGAAATATACAGTATGTCATTGACATTAAGGCAAATCTTGGATACCAGACAATGGAAGCAGGAACTAATTACACATAAAATTGGAGATGGAGAGTCCACACTGTGTTAGTTTGATAACTAGAATAGTAAAGGTCATTTGTATAGGATTGAGGAAATCTACCACTTGAAACTAGTAATTACACATAATATAAAGGTAAAAGCACTCATTAGGAATAATTGATAAAAGTGGCCTTTCTATTGCAATAGAGGAGTAGGCATAATCATAGACAATCTTCCATTTCATCAACCTAAATCTTCCAATTAAGACCTGGTACTTTGAAAAATCAATGGATCAATGGAGTTTAATACCAAGACATGTAGAGAATATCTTCAGCAAGAACTGAACATTAAAGTGAAGTGGAAGAAACTAGTATGAGAAAGTGACATCAAGCCATCTCATTAAAGGAATGTGAGCTATATCAGAGGCACGCCAAAAACTATGGACTACCTAATGGTAGATTGTTACTACTCAAACAATATTTGGGAGAAGATCTAAGGACTCTTGAATATAAGAAACTTAGCCTCAAAATGGAAGAAAGTAATCGAATGGGCTTCTAAAATCAAAATGGAAAACAAAATAACCTATAAAGTGTCTAAAATGTGCCTAGCTTCACTAGTTTACAATCTACGAGAAGAAGGAATGTCAAACTCTTCATGAAGGAAGCTAAAATTTATGAGCAAACTTTCTAGACAATTGTACTTTAATGTAGATTAAACCTATCGGCAAGAGGCTTAGTGGATATCAATTTATATAGTATGAAAGAAAGATTGCTACTAATTTAGAGAACCAATCTATGTAACTTGGACAACATACTTGTATTATTGGTCCTAGTTAATAGGAATTGTATATATTCCTTTATATCAATGAATTAACTTTTGAAAAAAAAACATGTTTTGTTTTTATAGAAATCAAAAAATGAAATTTATGTTTAAAACCCTATATAAAAACAACCACTATAATTAATCAAGATATATTTTAGTTTACAAAGTTAGATCCTATTTGATAGTTGTGAGTGTTTCTATTCTTATCTTTCATTAATTGAATTTCAGAACTTATCAAAGAATTCATTTTTTTTGGGGTTCAAAAACATATTATGAATCGTATTTTTTATTCTTCATAATTAAAGGGTTTTATTCTTTTAAATCTAATTTGGCTTTCCTAGGAAGATCTAGATTCCTTCATTTTGTGTTCAAATTACCTTGTAAACTTAGTTTTTAGTTATTTGTAATCAAAGAGTCCAATTCTTTAAAATCTAATTTTTTATGATATCTTTAGTCTTATTATAAACCTAAGATTTTCAACTTAGTAAATTCACATCAAAGGAGATGTTTTAAAATTCTTAAGTTTTGAGAACCTTGTTTTAATGAGGGTAACATTACTTATTCCATTTAGTTTAAGGGCATCAACCTATTGATAATGAGTTGTTAGAGAAATTTTTGGCATCTAAGATTGATGTACAAACAATCTTTAATAGTTCCTCACTTTCTAACAGTGAAATTGACAATAAGAAGGGGCACATTAAGCATCTCAATAATAATATGCCTTATTGCTAACTAAATGATAATATAAATAGATTGAGGTTGGATGTACTATAGGATACAAAGTAATAAAATTTTATGTGTATGAAAGTTAGAGCTTCATTTAATGGGAAAAACTAGGATTATTTATGAAGCAAAGGAATAGGTGGTCTAACATATTACTATTAATAAATATATATTGATGAATTGATTGCAAAATGATATTTTCTAATTGACTAATTGTATAAAGACAAAGTGGAGTAAACATATAAGATAAATATGGAATTTTATGGCTATAAGCAAGCAATTTACATGATGAAAATCTTTTAAAAATTTAAGAAAATAATTTGAGGGAGACATATAAAGGATTCATAGGCTACAAAGAAAAAAAGCCTACTGCCTAAAGAACTAATTTACAAGGATGCAAGGCTTGGTGGTCTTATTTTAAACACCATGAAATTAGAGATGTAATGATTAAAGTAAGAGGAAGAGAGATGTTGAAATCTTTTATTGATTAAGAAGTAGGTTAAAGGATGTGAAAATGAGTTTTTTGAAAATTTTTATAAAAGTTAAAGGATGCTAAAATATTGAATGAGAAGTTTAAGATATTAAATACATCTAAAGGAAATGGTTGTCATGAAAAAAAAGCATCTAAGATTGTAAAATGAACTACTATAAGTTATTTGGCATGTTAAATGTAGATGGAGTATAGTAACTTCGTACTTTGTAAAAATTTACGTTATTAGTGGTTAATATTGCTTGCTTTCATCTATAGAAGGTTCACAAATTTATAAAAAATTCACAAATTTTAAACAAAGTTTATTTTATTTACATTATTATTTCTTATTTGAAATATTGATAAATCACTTATGAATAAATTTTGAATCTTGTAACGTTTTCACATATTTCATCAATGGTAATGATGTGGGATTTTTATTTTTTGATTAGATTTTGTTTATTATAAAGAGAATTAGTTGAATTATAAAGAGAATTAGTTGAACTCTGTCAATAAGTTTGTTATTTTTCATGAATTTGAGTATTATTAAGATCTGCATTTTATCATTAATTTTTTTGCTCTAGGTGTTTTCATAATTTGTTTACTTTTATGGCTATAAAAGTATTTCAATTTCATAATAGCCTTTTAAAGCATGTAGTTCAATTAGTTCCCTATATAAGAACTATTTTCCAAACTTAGTTTGCAAATTACGAAGCAAATTGATATTGAAACTAATACAATACAATATGCATTGGAGTTTGATTACATATTAGTTTAATTAATTGAGCCTTAATATGCATTCAAGTTGAATCAATGGAAAGTGTGATTGAATTCTTATATGGAAAGTATTTAGATTCTCGTACTATTATAACAATTAGTATTAATTGGGATAAATTAACTTTATATTAATAATCACATTTACATTGACATGTGTCCTATTCTACAAGTAAGATTGAAATTTTGTTAATGTGTATCCTATCCTATCTACAATATTGAAATTTTAAAATCATATTCTTAAAAGTTTTATCATTTTGATTGTATAGAAAATAGTAGATGCAATATTTTTTAATTAGATTCAAAACCTCTAGAATATTAAAGCTCAAGAATAACTATTCGCACTCATTTGTAATAACAATAGAGGACCTATAATATGCTATAATATATGTGCAAGTCTTTGCTATTACTTTTGGATTTAGTTGAACCCCACATTAAATAAGAAGTTGTGCCATATTAGAACTTCTTATTTTGTAATAACATTTATTCGATAAAATTTACTATTTTGTATCAAATTTACAATAGGAATCCATTTGATCTTTATAAAGGAATGGTGTTTTCATTTATTTTATGCTACTGTTTCCTCTCAACCTAGCCCTCATTTGAATCATTTATAGCAACATAACTTATAGAAATTGCATATCAATAACTTTACAAGTGTCAACTCTTACATGGATGATTATTTTTTATTAATCTAAAGATATATCTCAATTATCTCTTAATTTCATATTTTTTGTAATTAAAATGCCATCAATACCAAAATAGAGGATTTGATACCCAACTAAAGGGATGAGAAAGGAAGTATTACAAGGGGTTTTTAAAACACCATTATAATCAAAAGATAGTGAAAGGTAAAAGTGGGAAATATATGGGGTTAATAATGAAAATCAATGCCAAAGACAAAAAAGAAAAATAGTGGCATTTTATATATCCCTTGTGATACTATAGCAACTGATGTACTTTATACATCAGTTAGTAAAAGTCAAGGCCAAAAATTTAAGAAAATAGGTATATGTAGATAAGAAAAATGGTTCCTTGCTAAAGATGATGACAGATAAAGTGAAAATTATTCTGAATATGTTTATTCACTCATGAATTATGTCAGTATAAGAAATTTAAATGGAAATACTATTATTAAAATAAATAGCACTAATTGATGAGTTTTCAATTCCTATATCCTATAATAGCCAACATAACTATAGAAGTTTAGAAGTAGTATTAACAAAGGCTTAGTATTTGGCTTTAGTATTAGAACAAGATGGAACTGTTTATTTCTTACTTCTTCATAACACAAGAGAATCACAAAGAAAGAAAGATAACCTTATTATAGAACATTAATAAGTAGGATCTCCAACCTAATCAAAGTATTTATAGAGCTCCAAGGAGGAGAATGATCAAAATTGGATATCATGAAAGAAGATAACTCTAGCATAACACATAATATGAATCGCTATAGTGTAATAAGTGTTTAAGAGATCTTTCTTAAATTAACTCAAAATATGAATTGCATAAGCTATGTTAGGACAATTAACTTTAAGGTATACCAAACTTCTTACCAATTGTTGATATAAAGTAGGATTGTCTAGAGTTTTTCCATTTGTTAGGGCGAGATAAAATACCACTCTCAATAGGGGTGGAAGCAATTTTGTTGTCATTTATACCTATAAGATAAGATATTTTTATCATACTTTATTTGATACAGGTAATGGCCAAGTCATCATAAAGGATTTCTAATATCAGAAAATAAATTAAATGACTCATTTTTTCATCTTTAAGTGCTGACTGATGTATTATTCTAATTTTGAAACACGGCTATAGTCATCGCTAGTAATGATTATATCATTACATAAAGTAATAAGAACATGTAGTCTTTATTTATTTGTCAAAAAATGAGGAATTATTATGTGGACTGGAAAGAAAGTTAACTTTCTGAACAATATAAATTTGGTAAACCATGTCTAAAGGATTTGTTCAAGGCCATAGAGAGTCTTTTTAAGGTGACAGATATTATTTGGAGGACAATCATAATTTGGAAGTGGTCACATATACACTTCTTCGATAAGGTAACATTGAGAAAGATATTTTTAACATATACTTGAAATACTTGCCATTTTTTAATAGAAACAAAAACTATAAGACTATAAACTAAAGTTAGACAAGCTATAGGTAAAGGACTCCTCATAGTAGGTACGATATTCTTGAGTGAATCCTTTAACGATAAGTCGAGCTTTATAACATTCTACGGTGTCATGTACTTTTTTTTTAATCTTATAGAATCGTTTTGCCCACTAAATTCTTTCCTAGGGGAAGTGGGTATAGATCCTAAATTTGAGTTTCCTAGGCCTATAATTCTTTCAAGATTACTCCCTCAAAGAATTACCATTAGATTTTTTATAGCTCTTAGATTTGTACATGGAAGTGATGGTTGATTTAACATAGTTATGTTTGAGATGATGGAGAATTACAACATAAGGTTTAAAGGAGAAAGCAATTTAGTGGCTATAAAATGTTGTGATAACTGGGATGGTTTAAGAGAACTTAGATCTTTTTATAGGGTTAAATCCTCAAGCATGATATATGGTCTTTGCTCTTTAGAACCTACAATTGGGAAAGAATTAGAAAAAAAAACTAGTGAGTCATAAAATTAGGAAACAAGTCAACAAAGGGTTTAATGAAGAATGAAGTGAAGGGCAAGACTTAGAAGGAAGACAAAGTTGAGAACATTTTATGTTACCAAAAATTAACATGTCTTGATATTTAGAGAAGTTTAGACATAAGACACCAAATTCAATATTCCTTGTTTTCAATGTCATCCTCAGAAAGCAAAATAAATAATTTTGATGTTCTAATTTGGAATGTTCATATAGCTAAAGAAGCATAATAGGGACAACTAAAAACTCGAAGAATATAATAATTATGTGTACTACTAAAAAGATATTTATAAGGAGATTTATTACATGTAATAGTAGAGGGAACCGGATTGATAGTAAAAATATCAACAAGAGCTTATTCTCCTTAAAAAATGTTTAAGATAGAGATTGTTTATTGATGAGGGAGCTCTGTGGATTAAATGGATTGATGAATTCTATCTTAAAAATCACAATTTATGGTAGACGAAAACAAACAAGGACCTTTCTTAGAAATTCAAACATATGCTGAGCTTGAGGAATCAGTTATATTTATGGATAAAACATCAAATTGGGAATGGGGAAAACATTTGGTTCTGGTATGATAACTATACATATTTTAGCCCTCTTATTTTGAGAAATGAGATCATGCTTCTAACAAACAAAATCACCATTGATTCAAAAGTTTCCTCTTTTATTCAGCATAGAGAATGGTCTACAAAGTTCAAAGGTCTCCTCTATAACAATTTACTCACCTTAACTTCAACAATGGCAAATAGAGGAAATCATTACATGGAATATTAACTCTAAGGGGATCTTCACAAATAAATCCTATTATACAATTTACATAACTTGTTTAGGAGATATTCCTTGGTATGATTTACTTTGGAGGCACTCTCTAAACCTCAAAGCCTCTTTAATCACTTGGATTGTGATAAAAAAATAGGATCAAAACTTAAAAAAAATGGTTTAGAGCTTATGCTTTTTATGCAAGGAAGCTGAGGAAGAGAGGAAGTATATATTCTTTCAATACAGGCATTCTAAAACAGTTTAGAGTAGAGTGATGGATATGCTTTTGGAGCATTTATAAAGCTATGATTGGTCTTAGCTTGGACCATTTTTAAAGCTAATCAATTGAAGTAGAATGTAGTGGTCATTAAGATAACCTTCACCACTACCATATACTCCATTTGGAAAGCAACGAACAATAGACTTTACATGGGGGTAGAAAATAGGAAGTACTATCTTATGAATACCGCAGGAAGTATTATCTTATGAATACCACACTCAATTGGATTAAAGAGCTCATAATAGCAAAAATTGCACACATCATACTTTTGATAATGTTAATAAATAATTTTAAAAAAAGATAGTAGGAAGAAATGAGTAAGACTTTAATTGTGCCAAGAATATATTTACGTTTCCTCCTAACTCTTCCATTTTATTGAGTTGTACTTAGACAAGAGTGGTAAAGCACTACACCATATTAGGACAAGAGAGTAAGAAATAAATTATCGATATATTCCTCAACATAGTTAGTTTTAAATAATTTCATTATTTGAGAAAATTAAGTTTTAACCATTTGAGCAAAATGAGCATATATGACTTTCAAGTTAGATTTTTTATACATAAAGTAAATCTAGGTATATTGAGAAAATTAATCAAGACAGATTATGAAATATTTGAACCTCCTATAATAGGAATGGAAGGAGGCCCAAAATATTATAATAGATTAAATCAAAAAAGAGTAGATGGCTTAGAATTGATTAAAAGGAAAAGCATGATGCTTAACTAGCCAACCAAATAAACAAGCAACATATTCTTGTTTAACATATCCTAATAAACGACTAGAAATTAAAGGATTCAAATACTAAAAGAGACATCAATATGATACGAGTGTTAAGTTTTAGATATAATATCCCAAACTTCTTTCGGAGTTTTAAAATTATTGAAGTGTCATTTGATTATAAATCATAGGTGTTGCGAACCTTATGAGAATTTAATGATTTTACAATGCCATTCTTCTATTCGTTCTTTAAAAGTTTTGAAAATTTTTTCCTTATTTCTCAGTGGGTTCAATAAAATCTCTAAAACATAATGCTATAGCTTATAACTTCATAATGAATTGGACATTTTTTGAGCATATAATATTTAGTTAATCCCATCAAATGAAATAATGATGGGTTTAGTGATGTTAGGTTTATCCATAACAAAAGATAAGACCTATGTAGGATAAATATACGATAAATGTATGATAGGTTTAAGATACTAGTAAGATAAAGCAAGATAGGATAGGTACAAGATATAATAGGTATAGGAAATATGCAAGACAATATAGGTATAAAGACAAGTGGTGATGCTGTCGCCTGCAACCAAATATAAAAGATTTCACTTCCGTTAAAACAAATTAATGCAGTAGCAGTATGCGGATATCGTTCCCACGAGGAATTTTGCGATTATGGGATTACGAATTCAAACGGCACAAATAAGGAAAATAAGAAAAGAAGGGGGCTTGTTGTGCACTTACGACAATAACACTAAAAATCGTTAAGGAAAATCGCAAATTGAAATAATAATGAAATCTGGAAATTCAATAGGAAAAATACCTTGGTTTCGGTCACCGATGTTACCATGTTATTATGGATCCTCGACATAAAAAATTAATTGTTAATAAACATTCATTGGGTGAAATTTCTCTTAAAGGTAATGTCTAGGAACATGTATCCTAGTTATCTTATTAAGCAAATACCTAGATAC
>JAOSBN010000007.1:2538442-2559246 GCA_027563595.1 Erythroxylum suave | reverse complement strand
CGAGCATTACTGACAGCTCCGACCCATTCTGAGCGCCCGTGCATTGTGGAAACCACAGAAAGACCTAGAGTTCGAGGTAGTGATCGTTTCTCGTAAAGATACCGGGAGCTAAGGAGCGTCCAGGAGAGAGAAAAATCCAATTGAAGTTCGATGGAGCCCAAGATAGGTATTCTTCATTTTTAATCCATTCACGGGTAATCCTGGGTGCGTAGTAAGGCCAGCTCTACGCGTTACACCACGACCTTGACAAGCTATGAAAGTTAATAAAAAAGTCACAAATCTTTGGTTATTCTTATGAAAGTCAAGACTTGGTTGCAATTTTTTAAACAAAATGAGCTCATCTTTAATGCACCAAAGTCCCTCCTTTGCAAATTTTTACTATTTTATTTTCAAACTTAAAAAAACCGAATCATTTATGAAAACTTTATAAAGATTTAGTTTGTCCAAATTGAATATTTCTCATTTTAATACCATTAAAAAAGTGAAATGTTTATCTAAGAAGAAACAAAATTGAGAGGATTCTCACTTTATAAAAACAATTTTAAGAATTTTAACTATTAAAAATATAATTATTTCTTCATCGTCCATAAAAAGAACATGTACCTAAGATAAGAATTAAGGGTCATTACCAACAATTCTTGATTTAAGTTATTTTGATAGGAGGAACAACATCATGAGAGGAGATAGAAAAGGTAGTTAAGAGGAAAGATCAGTCATTTATTGAAAAAGGAGAGACAAATACAAAGGAAGACATATGTCTAGAAAAGAGGACAAGAGTTATCACAAGAATACAAACAAAGAAAGAAAAGATAGGAGTTTGAGTAAAGACAGAAAAAAAAGTTTATTAAAAAAGGAGATAGAAGCAAAGAAAATTAAAAAAAGACCAAAAAATTTAAAAAATAAAATTGCAGACACTTCTAATTCTCAAACAATGCAACTGGAATTCAGAAATGCATATATATTTACAATTATTGTATTTTTCGTTTTTTCTTCTTGAAGTACATGCATAAATAACGTTGAGATATCTACCGAAACGACAGAGAATGCACGACAAAGATATCTGCTGGCACAACACCCAACACAACCAAAGTAATTCCAGGTTCTTCCTTTCCTGACAAAGCCTTTACTTTCATACATCTCAACAACGAAACCGTGATACTTTGCCTCACCAACTTAGTCTATAAAAGATAATGCAATTGATAAGAGCCCAAGAAGATCCCCCAAAGACTGCTAAAAGAATAGTCATTCGAAAGAAGCGTGCCCACACAGTGCACACCCTCCTAGCGAGCTAGTTAAAATAAGAAACCTTTTATTCTTGTGCTTCTTCTTCTTCTGGGTTCTTTTGGATCGCAGATGCATAAGCTTTTCCTGCAAAACCCAGATCGTATAATCTAAAGTGGTCCCCAAGTGGAAGGAAACATATCACGTGAATGCACAGACTAGCAGCAGAGAGCACCAGGAATATTATTTTAGCCACTTCTTTCCTGATAATTTTTCAAGATACTATGAAGAACTGATTCTTTTGTTTGTTAATGTGGGAAACATTGCTTGTAAAGCTGAAAAGTAATTTAGCATTTTGACCCATCAGAAAATATCTACCATGCATGACAAAAAAAAATTTATCATCAGCAAGCATTTTTAACTATCATGTACTTTGACGAAGCAACTGGAGGGAGATGTGAAAAGTTAAACTTGGAAAAGAAGCTGTTCTTCTCTCTCGTCAGAAGCTGCTGATGAGTCTGTTGTTAGTGGGGACGGTGATGGTCCGCCATTTTCCATCTTCTTTAGACTCTGTTGATGGTAAACTTGTCTTAGTCTCTCTATTTCACTCTTCAATGCTTCTTGATGAGCTGCGTGCATTTCAAAGATCCATCCATTATTTTCACAAGAAACTAAATTCTCAAGGAGATTGAGGATTTGAACATTTATCCATCGGGCATGTGACAATTTTCCAACACTTTTTCACCATTCAACTCAATTATACGTGACAAACTAGGTAAAAGGTAGAGTAAATCCTAACTAGAATAAATCGTAGAGTTTAAGATACTCCGTGCCGTTAACTAAGAATAAAGTGTTTTGTACAATATCTCCAATAATTATTATGTGAAAATTAAAATTAGTGCAAACAATAGATTATGTATTTACCATCTTTGAAGATCTTATCCTGAGCCAAAGCAGCAATTCTTTGTTTAAGAGCGCTGTTATCAACATTAAGAAGCAAGCGCTGTTGGTCAAGAAATGCTACTCTTGGCGATAACACCAAAACTTCTGCCTGAATTAAGAGCAGAAGTACTTAAATTAAGATGAAAAAAAGTAATTTTCTTAACGCAGCAATGATTAGGTCATTCCTTCTTCCAATCAAAAAAAGGAAAACCAATTTTAAATTACTTACTTGCAATGAGGTTACACTCCGTTCCAGCTCTGATATATATTGCAGTTTCCTCACCCGCGATCTTTGAGCAGATTGCCTGTTGGCCAATATTCTAAACAAAAAGTGCAAAAATTAGAGATTGTCAATCAATGATCTATGATTTAAGTTTATGAAGTCTCTTAAAAAGCTGAAATTGAGCAATTGAAAGTACAAGGAGACACACAAATTAGTTGAATTAAGATTCAATATCATGACAAATGAAAGGATTATTATCATAATAAATTGCTTGACTGTGCTTTCTATTGAAATCTACCATAATGTCATATACATTAAACTCTCGCAAATTCCACGATAAAGTTCTCAACCCTAGTCTCATCACTCGGATATGCTAACTAATAACAACCTAAAGAATGAAGAAAGGAGCAGCTTTAGCTATGTGCATGGGATGAAAAGTATCTCTTCATTACAGAAAAAAAAGAGAGAGAGAGAGAGAGAAAGAAGAAAACGTAATTATCCAATAATATATATATATATGTCCACTTCATGAATATTACCTCTTGACCCTCTTGGGGTCAACTATCCGATCATTACTAGTATTGCTCGCCGGAGCTTGTGTGTTGGATTGACATTGACTTTGCACCTCATCAGTTTCGTTCTTGATCTTGTGTTGCTGTTGATCCGAAGAAGGAACTGTTTCTTTGTCTTCGTAAAAGCTGTTATGATCGGAAGGGCTTGAAGTGTTGGACGAACATGGAGCACCCACCGCATTGGAGAAATCCTCAGCGAACATGGACATGAATTGCTCGTCGTCGAACTTGTCGAACTCGTTATGTCTGGTACCCGTTGGAGCACCGTCGGAGCCGTGGCAGTCATCCAGCATTGGTGCCTCAAGGAATGCAATGGAGTCGCTCACAGACCGCCTGTGATTCCCTCGTCTCGCGGACGAGAAGTCCAGGAACTCATCAACCCACGAAGGATTTTGTGCAGCGGTGGTGGTCGTCATGTTGTCCACCATCGCCCTAGTGGTTTTGGTGCTGGTGACCGTAGGAGGTGCTAATATGCCCGAAAATTCAGCCCAAGTTGGTAGCATGTTTGGGATTTTTGGAGGTAACTGTGCCATTTAGAAAAATTGGTATATGATCCCAAATGACACAAAACAACCGGAAGAACCAAATTTTCAGAACCCAGAAAACTAACAATCTCCAATATATATATATATAGATATAGCTTGTATGTATACTCTAAGAAGGAGAATACAAGGACATGCAAGGATGTAATGAATATAAGAGAAGGAGATTAGACAGGGATAAAGGCGGAAAGGTTAATTAAGAAGAGGTTTTTCTATTGTATGTATGTTGCGTGTTTAGAGTCAAAATGTGATTGTAAAGGTGTGGACATGCAAAGACGTCACATGGAGAGTAGAGAGGGATGGGATTGAGACAGCCAATGCACAGCTGTTGAGGAAACTCAACGGTATTACAGGAAAGTCGCCAGTGGTTTAATAAGGGCTAGAAGGAATCAGACACCACGTGCCCATGTGACCGTCCCTTTAGTGGGTACCTTATAATAGTCTCTCATTATTCTATTATAACTCCCATTGTCAACATATATGTCTCCCATATCATTCCTGGATCATTTCCATCTCAATTCTATTCTCTTATATAATGGGTACGAAGACTTGAATAGGGATTGATCTCCTTTTCAACAATTAATATCAGCATAATGTTTTTTTAATTTAAAAAGAATATATATTAAATTATAACATAAGCTAGAAATCGATCCTAAACAAGGATCATACAATTACGGACAAAAGAGGCTATCTTATTCAGTATGTACAACAAATACAAAATATACATCATATTAACTACATTTCCCTAAGATCTTGGCTAATTGTGCATTGCTTTCCATTGGCTATCGTAACGTATCTAATCATATTGACAATTTGCTCGGTAAGTTCATAGTTATGTTGTTCCTCATTCTTGTAAAGTCTATAGTTCCCTACTCTCTAGATATAATAAATTACCCTCTGAAATGAAATCTTCATGACTATGATATTCCTCTAACTTGTTCTGGAGCACCTAATGATAGTGTTCAATTTCTCATGCCATATAAAGTTAAAGCTTGGGAGTTGTATCATATTCAAAATTCTACTCCACACTGATTTGTTATAGCTACATTCAAAGAACAAATAATTTCTGCTTTCATTTACTTGATTACATAATACACATAACGGGTCACACCTTCCAAACTGCCTGTCTTTGGTTCTTAATCTATTCTTTGTTATTAACCATGAGAATACCGTAACTTTGGGACTTAAAACTTGCCTCCGTATGGTCTCTACCCACGGGACTACCTCCATTTGCTGTATTAGTAAATTGAGCCCTGATCTGTTAGTGAAAATCCCACTAGCATGGAATGTCCATACCATTTTATCCTTTCTTCTTTCAGTAGGTATACTCGGTAAATAGTTAGCTAGCAGCTGAAAATTTCTTAAGTTACCAACCCATTCCCTATCCTGGATTAACCAAGCCACCTTAGCATCCTTAGGAATACTATTTTTTAGCAATGTTAATTTAGCTCTTTGTATAAGAGGACTGAAATCAATCCAATTATCAAACCACAACTATATCTCTTTCCCGTCCCCTAATGTCATATCAACATAATGTCATATTTTACTTTGCTAAATTTTTTTATATGAGTTACATTTAATTAGACTTTTGTTTCATAATAGGGTAAAATAAAAACTTACCGGTTCTTGATTATATTTTTTATCATGTTATGAACTTCATCTTCTCAGCATTTTTATTTAGCGTGATATGTTTATTATGTAGGGTTATTAAAGCACTTTGATGATAGGCCCAAAATAGCTAATCAATTTTCTTTTTTGTCATCCCATAACCCTATATATATCTGTGTGTGTGAGAGAGAGAGAGAGAGTTATAAAGGGCTATGCTTATATAATCTATAATCTAACTTACACTAGTGGGAAAGACAAAAGTGGAGCATAGAATTTTTCACTATTTAACAAGTATTGCATAAAGGTAATTCTACAAAGTTCAAGAATAATGATCATGCCTTCTAATCTAAGTATTTTTTAATTTATGTTATTATTTGTACATCAATTATTAAAGAACATAAAATTCTATTAAATGATCATAGAATTACACTCTTTTGATGCATGCTTTTCTATATGTCGAAACATATTCTAATAGGTTTTATAAACCTTAGTTATTGTTTGAATAAGTTAACTTTTCATATTACAAAAATGTAAAATAAAGATTTTAGGGTTTTGAAAAATATTTCAAATTCTAGTTGTATGAAACCATATAATTGTTAATTATTTCTTGTCTATAAGTTATGGTACTAGTTAATAACTTTATTAAAAAGGGTACTAATCAAATTTGTGGCTTATTATTGATTACATCTTATTGCTTTATAGTGAATAAGTAACATAATTGGTTAATAATTGCACCAAATGAGTTATTAACTAATTTTGTCACTTAGTTATAATTAAATAATGTGTTTCTAGTCTTTTGTTGTGAATATTATGATTTATGGCCACTCTGATAATCAAATTCATGTTTTTGTAAATTTGAACATTACTTCACTAATTAACTGAGCCCAAAGTTCTTAAAGGCAGTAGTTTTATGTGACTTTTGAGATGGAGTTTGATTGACTAAATAGTTTATTTGATTGATTGAATAATTGACTAAACATGAGCATTTCCAATTTTGTTTATATATGATTTTGTAATGTTTGATAGCTCAATGCATTTAATCATCTTTTAAATTGTTTTATCTCTTAACTTAGTATTGTTACCTCCCAAAAAGGGGTTAATTATACATGAGTTTGTTGTCATGCTACAATGATCAATGAATGTTGTAATTTTGATTTATGAATTATTATCTATCTAAAGGTGATAATATTTTGTAATATCATTTCTTACTTGATCTATGAAAACTCTTATTTGCATTATTTATTTTTTCTAAAGGAGATTTTGTAATATGGATTTTGAGTTTATTTAAACTATTTTATTGATACAATGAGTCTGAACAATCAAATTTATTCAATTGAGACTTTAGCTCAAAATGACTTTTGGGCTTGAAAGAGAGATGTAGAGCTAGCCTTAGATTTAATGAATTTGGATACGACACTTATTGAATATGAGCATATGCTTATGATATAAGGGAGCAAACTAAAGTAAAAGGTTCGCTTTAAAAAGTAAGAAATATTGAATAGGCCAATCATCATAGTGATGAAGAAGTTGATTTTAGCATATCTTAAGGATGGTTTATTGATTGAAAGCAGTGCCAAGAGGTTTATGAAAGATTTGAGGGTGAGATTCATTGAATGTGAAAATTTTGAGGTACGTGAACTGATGCACATATTGACTTTACTAAGGTATGACAGAGCATCTAAGGTTGTAATTTACATTATGTGATGAAGGACATAGCTAGCAACCTAAGTAGACTAAAAATAATGATATGAGATTCTATATTAATCTATTAGTTACTAATGTTAAATAAGATGTTGTATATCCATATATGACACATATTTTAATTTTAATTTTCAAACATGATGATGATGGATATTCACTAATTTTTAGTAATCAAAAGATTTCTTTGTCCATTTATTCTGTTGTAATTAGTGAATGTTTATTGGATGTGATCTTTATTATTTAGATTTAGCGGATCCTAGTAAACTGATTTTGAATGTTGAAAAATAAAGGAAAAAAGGAATTGGGAGTTTAACCAATGAGAAATTATTTACTTTATTAAATAATATACTTGGTCATATTTCAAAGGAAAGAGTAAAGAGCTTGATTATGGTTGAAATCATCCTCAAATTAGTCTATGATCATATTAGTAGTGCTTATATAGATTGTATTAAAGGTAAACTTGTTAAAAGTAAGAAGAAAGGTGCCATTAATAATATTGAGTTTTTATCGATTCACAAAAACATTAATGAACATCTGAACTCCAATTATTGATGTAAAGAACTTGTTTATAATTTTTATTAATGATTACTCTTGATATTTTTATCTGTATCTCATCAGTAATAAGACTAAGGCCTAGAAATTTCAAAATTTTTAAGGCAAAGATTAAGAAGAAACTTAATAGATCCATTAGTTTTTCAAGTTCAATTATGATGAAGGGTAGTATGGTATATATGAAGATTTTAGTCAAGAGTAAATGACGCTTTAATAAGTTTCGATATGGTTGTGATATAGTTACACCATACAATATGTTGGATACACCTAAATAGAATAAATTAGCTAAAAGGTGCAATTGCACACTAAAAAATATGATAAAGGGCATGATATTAAGTTAAACGTTCATGAGTATTTGTCTTAAAGACACCAAAGATAACACTCTATATCCTAAACTATATTCCTAGTATGTCGATTCTCAAAATTCCTTTTGAAAGACAAACATACATGAAGCCTAGTTTAAAACATTTAGGTGCTTAATGTTATCCATCTAAGATCATAATCTACAACCCAATGAAGAAGAAGTTAGGTCTTAGGAAAACTGTTGAGTTATTATAGGCTATGCCAAAGGTTCAAAAGACTATAGGTTTTACTATTCTCGTCATATTACCAAATTTGTAAAATCATTAGTTGTAGAGTTTATGAAGAATGATGAAAAAGATGAATTATTAAGAGCTGGAGCAATTGAGAAGCCTAAGCCTGACCAATGACAATATACATTTATATATAATTTATGAGAGAGTTGTTGAGGTACTTCCATAGGTATATAAGTATGACTTATATTCAACTTTATGGAGGTGGCACAAATGCTATTGACTAGTTTATGGTAGATGCTAAACTTGATCATATAACACTAGTAGGATGTTAACAAAGAGACAAGAAACCTATACCTTCTACAAATTTTATTATTTTTATGAGTGAGTTTAACCATATTTCAAAAAAGATTACAAATCACCTTAAATTTGCTAAAGCATTAAAAAGTCATCATTCTGATAGATGGATGGTGACTATAAAGGAAGACATATAGTTTATAAAAAACAATGATGTTTGGAATTATTTTACATTCAGAATAGATGTAAACCCATTAGTAGTAAGTGGATGTTTAAGATCAAGATAAATATTGAAGATATAGTTGAGAGGTTCAAAGTAAGGTTTATAGTTAAAGCGCACACTTAGAAAAAGATAGTTAGCTACAATGAAACTTTCTCACTAGTCTCAACAAATGAATTGTTTTGTATTACGATGACTTTAACAATTCATCTTGATTTTAATCTTCATGATATAAATTTCAAGACAACCAAAATGGTGATCTAATGGATGAGTATATATAAAGAAGCATAAGGATTTTACGATGAAGGGAAATAAGCACCAATGATTTTAGCATGTTGACGAATATGAAGAAGATGCTTTCAAAAAACTTTGATGCGAAAGATCTTAGGAGGCACCATTTGTTCTCAAAGTAAAGATCCATATGGATAAATCTAAGAAGGTTTTAAGCCTAGATAAAAAGGTTTATATTGATAAAGTGTTTAAGACATTTAACATGTAGGATTGCGGGCTTGGTATATTTTTTATATTCAAAAGTGATAACTTGAGCAAAGAGCAATGTCCTAAAAATAAACTGAAAAATATAGAAGAATTATATTCCTTTCAATAACGCAATTAAGAATTTGATATATTCATAGCTATATAGTAAACTTAGCATTGCCTTTGTAGTTAATGTTCTTGCTAGGTATTTGAAAAATTATGATTATGAATATTGAGTTTCAATGAAGAAATTCTTGTGATTTATAATCAAAACTAGTGACTATTAATGATTTATAGATGTGTAGATGATTCTAAAGATTATTAGATATGTCAATGCTAATCTTAGTGGTGCTCTCATGATAGTAAGTTTACTATTATTAGCTAGATGATTTAAGCCTTAGAAAAGCTCTAACTAATCTATTATAGTGACTTTAACCACAGAAACTGTTATTATAATTAGTTATGAGGTAAGAGCATACGCCAAGTGGTTTAAGAACTACATAGGAAGACTTATGATTGTTGATTCAGTTTCTATGACTATTAGAATTCATTATGACAACTCATTTCCTATATTCTTTTCCAAGAATATAAAGAACGTTAATGGAGCCAAGTATGTTGAACTTAAGTACTTTAAACTTTAAGAATGAGTTAATGATGGTGGTATATTTTATGAGTACATTATCACCACAAATATGTTAGTTAACCCACTAACTAGGGGGCTTAGTCTTATAGCTTTTCTTAAAGAAGTGGACAATATAGGTATTATGTTATCTTATGATGTTTCGATGTAGTGGGAATTTGTGAGTTGTATGTTATATGTTCATAGTACTTACAATTAATAAAGTTATGAATTTTATACTTTTTTGTTGTATAATGATGTTTGAAATTCATGTATATGATTGTCTTTCTTATACAAGTACACATGAGATTTTTTTTAATCTAGATGTGTTATAACTTCTTCATAGAAGGAAATGGTTTATTCCATAATTGATCTTTATGGTTAATGACTCTTTATGATGCAAGTTATATTTTGGATATTGATCTCTGTATAAGATTAATGGTCCTTTCTAAGGCTCATAGATCATGTTTTGAAATTGGAATAATTTGATTATATAAGATTTTACAAGTCATTAATATAAGTCACATCATACTAGTACTCTACTAAAGAGTTTAGTTAGAGATTTGTTTATGCTTATGATTACGGGGACTTGTATATATATTTTTGAAAGTTAAAAGTAATTAATTGATAAAACAAAATGGATACATAGAGTAGCCTTTATAACATAGACATGGCTTAGAGCATATTAGGACAATGACTTGTATGCTTATTATAACATATTAACTACTATGGTTTAGTATAAATGATTCACTAAACTAAGTTCTTTATGTTGAATTTTTAAAACTACATACAAACTTATTAAATTTGTTATTTGAACCAATCAAAATGTTTTCAAAATATTTCTAAAATATTATACATTAAATCTTAATTAATTAGTTTTACTCAATTGAGAGATGGTTATAAAAAAATTTTAATGTGGACTAATGTGTAATTACTCTTTTGTACTACAATTGGATCAAATAAATACCTATAAACCTTCAGTATATTTGTTATCCTTTTGTGACCTTGGTCTTCTTAACAAGTTTGTTAAGCATGATACGGTCACTGTGTAAAACTTATTTATGATAGTGATGAAATTCTAACTAATTAAGTTACTCTTGCTTATAACCCTACATACAAATGACTTATAAGATATTAGGTTTACATATTCTATAATCTAATTTAAATTAATGGAAAGGAAAAAAAAAAGGAAAAGGGAGTATTGACTAGTTTCTCTATTTTATAAGTATTGCATATATATAATTCTACAAAATTTAAAAATGACGATTATGTCTTCTAATTTAAGGATTCTTAATACAATTGTATTGTTAGTAAATTAATTACTAATATGCATTAAAATTTTATTGAATTTCCTATAATCACTTATGATTTATATATAATTTCTATGGAGTTACCTCATTTATTACTTATGATTAAAATGGGTATCTAGAAAGGAACTTATCATGTAAACATTCTGTTATGATAAATTTAAATACCAACTAACTTCTAAATAAAGAATTTGTAGGATTAAACTTGTTCTTGTATTTGTTTTATTTAGCCACAATTGAAAAGGAAACAGAGAATAGAAATTTATTAAATTTTATCACCCTTATCTTATTTTTATTTCGATACTTTTGGGTGAGGGGACATCATGATGTCGGATAAGTTCTTTAGGTAGAATAAGTAAAGGTTAGTGTATTGGAGTAAGCAAAATTATATAATAATAAAGATTGTGGCTCGCTAGCTAGCGTGCAGAAACAATGAGGTTACAGTGAAGAGTTGAGGCAACTGGGACATGAGCTGTGAAGATAAAGGAGAGGGAAAGGGGTGACAGAGTTTAATAGCCAAGAGAATCATATCATGTATACTGTATAATATTGTGAGGCCATGTGAACTGTTTTGCAGGGTTTAAGCTTTACTTTTGTTTTGTCCCCAAGCCATACCATCATGTAGGGTATTCTCTACTGCTTTCTTTATTTTATATACATGTCTGTGTGCGTGTTTTAATTAATGAGGTACAACGAGCACGCCATCTACTTCTTTCCCACCTTCCATCACCATCTAAGTAACTTGGAATTTATGTTGTTGGTGTATACTAATTACTTCGTCAAGTTCACGGCGGATGGGAAGCACTAACCATTATTACATCGACATTTTATTCTCTTTTGTTGTTTGGTCGCCTTGCTTATCAAGATGATTCGGGCTTGACAATTAAGCACCTCATGCAGCGTATAAATGCCATGTGATTTAGTCAGTGACCTTTTCTTTTTTAAAGATAGTTTAATCGAATTGAAAGAAAGGAGTAAATACATCGAGAATGTTAGCACATCCAAGCGTATGGACCAATCACAAGACATCAGGCAAGAAAAGCTGAAAAAAAAAAACAGCCAGGAATACAGGTATAAAAGTCATCAAAATCAATGGCCTCAGCAGATGACTAAGTGAGATGAAGACTCCCCTCTTTTTAACTAACCAAAGTCCTCACCAATGAACTATCACCAATGAACAAGTAGTCTCCTTTACATTCTGCAAATAAACTTTCTTGAATTGTTGGACACTGCTTTCCAAAAATTTTTTTGTTAGTTTTCCGGTTAGATTTAAATTTGTCTAGTATTCTTTTCAATTCAAAGAAAAGAAGAGGATTGAAAAGAATACTAGACAAAGTCTTGTACATCGGTTACGTTAACTTTAGTATTCTTTTCAATTCAAATATCATAAATACAATATTTAAAATATTGTTCAAGTTCTTAAATTTGTGAATTGTTCTAAGGTTAATAATTTAACTTATGGTCATCTGTTGGTTTTGAGGTCATGCAACAAGAAATAAAGAACAACTAAGCAACACACTTAATTTTAAGAAACACAGGAATTCATTAATACAATTGAATATGAGAGTATTATTGATTGAATGTCTAATTCAACATTTTAAAGGCCTATATATAGGCTTGACAAAGAAACCTTAACCCCAAAAAAAAAAGTAGGAAACTTGTAGAAAAAGAAAACTTATGGAGATAAATTTTCCATGTTAGTGGCCTCTACTTGGCAAAAACTCATCCTCATGTTTTGACAAATCAGGGTATAACACCTCATCAAAAGAATGATATGAGGAAATATCCATGGCATTGGAAGTCATGAAAATTTCTATATTGTCAGGTAGGTCAATCACATCAATATTATTGTAAAATGTCTTCAACATCTTGAATGGCTCATATTTTCAAAACATAGCTTTAAGTAATCAGAAACCTTAACTTATATAAGATCACCATCACTTGGTCACCGTCTTTAAAAATTTGCTCTTGATGGTATTGATAAACAACTTGTTTGTACTTTTGGTTAGCCTCTTTTACTTTTTGTTTGACCTCAGCTTGTGCATTATGCCACTCTTTTGCCATATGACCTATAATTCTCCTCACACCAACTCTAACTGGCAACTTTACTATATCAAGAGTATACTAGGGAGGATGAAAATGGTGACCTCATAGTAGCACTATGAACATCATTATTATAGGAAAATTCTACTTGCGCCAAAGCAAGATCCCACTACTTAGGTCTATCCCAACAAATGCTCCAAATCAGATTAACCCATGTTTGATTTACCACTTCAATCTGACATCTGTTTGTAGGTGAGTAGTAATATTTTAATTTAAGAAACAAACATTTTCCATAATTTTCTCCAAAAATGTCCTAAGAACTTGCTATCTCGGTCTAATAGGACAGTTTTGGGCACTCCATGCAAATGAACAATTTCTCTAAAGAACAACTTAACTATCGTACTTGCATATAAATTTTACTTACAGGGGATAAAGTGTGTTAACTTGGAAAATTTGTCTACAACAACAAACATAAAATCCACACCTCTTTAAGTTCAAGGTAATCCAAAAATAAATTCTATAGATAATCTTCCCATATATTATCAACAACAGGGCAAGGTATGTACAAAACCATATTCTACTATTGTACCTTGGTAGTTTGACACACGTAACAACTCTACATAAATTAAGAAGCATCTTTATACATAAGAGGCCAATATTAACAATCCTCCATAATTGTTAAAGTCTTATCTAGCCTTAAATGTCTAATAAGGACTCCTTTATGCAAATCCTGAATCACCTTTTCCTTTGATGAGGCTTTGAAAATACAAATTTGATTTATCTCGTAAGAGTAACCAGTTATAGATAAAGAAGTCTTCTATAGGTTGCTATTTTGAACTTTTTCCCAAATGGATAACAAATCGTGACCACTAGCATTCACCTCTTTTAGCTCATTAAAACTAACAATCTCCTAACTTAAAGTCACTAACAAATCTATATGCCAACTTAAGGCACCAGTTACCATATTTTGAATATAAGAATTATGCTTAGAATATGGTAGCTAATGCCTTAAGTTTGCATATAGATTTGTTAATGACTTTAATGTTTAAGTTCGAACAAGAATTTATATAAGAATTGAGACCACCTCGCATACATAACTTTACTAATTCTTTTTTGACTATTTAAATATGTCAAAGCATCATGCTCAAAATAAATAATAAATTTGTGACCAATCGGATAGTGTTCCCAAAATTTTAATGCATACATAACCAAGTAAAATTCTTTGTCATATATGGTCCACTTACATTGGGCCTTGGTGAGCTTATCATTATCAAATGTCGTAAGCTAGCCTCATTAGGAAAGAACAACACCAATCCCGACTCTATGGCTTCACCTTTAACTTTAAAAGGAACCTCAAATTTTGGCAGGGCTAAAATTGGTGCAAAACACAACTCCTCTTTTAGCAAGGCAAACCTCTTATTTGCTTCTTTGCTTCATTAAAACTTTCCTTTTTTAGAACAATCTATGATTGAGGATATAGTGGTGCTAAAATTTCAAAGGAACTGTTGCTAAAATTTAGCCAACCTACGAAAACTCCTGGCATTTAAGCTTGTCTTTAACGTTAATCATTCTTTAATAATTCAAATCTTGGCCTCATCTACCCAAATTCAATCTGTATTGATAACAGATACTAGGAACAAAACTTTATAAATCATTAAATTACACTTCTTCAAGTTTATGTACAACTTGTTTTCCTACAATACTATCAGAACCTGGTTTAAGTGTACAACATGCTCTTCTTTTAAACCACTGGAAATTAGGATATCATCAAAATATATGACGATAAATTTCCTAATAACAATTAATTTAAAAGCATCATGAAAGTGTTTGGGGCATTGGTGAGGTCAAAAGGTATGACTAACTACTTATAAAACCAATCCTTAGTGTTAAAGGTTGTCTCCCACTCCTCTCCTAATTAAATATGAATCTAGTGATATCAACTTTGAAGATCAATTTTTAAAAATACTACAAACCTGGACAAATAATCAAACATATCATCCAACTTAGGTATAAGGAATTTATAGCCAATGGTGATCTTATTGATTGTTCAGATATCATTACATATCTTCTAACTCCCATTTGATTTAGGTGTTAATACGGCTAGAATTGCTCATGGGCTCATACTCTCTCAAATATGCCCCTTTTGTAATAACTCATTTGCCTTCTCTCACAAAATCTCATACTCCTTTGGTCTCATCTGGTAATGTGGCAAATTGGGTAAACTCTTCACAAAAATTATGTCAATATGATGCTGAATATCTCATATCGGTGGAAGTCCATCTAGCAACTCCTCAAGCATCACATCCTCAAATTCCTTAAAAAAGGCTCTAACTACTTTTGAAATATGATGAAGTTACAAAATAGGGAGCACCTGTTTCATATAGCCTTTAACATTTCATGTTCTGACTTTAACAATAAGGAAAGTCTGCCACTCTACTTTGGAAGTTTTGGGCTGGAAATTCTTCTGTTATAGGTAAAGCATAAAAGTTTCTCACA
Source organism: Erythroxylum suave (assembly GCA_027563595.1). Classification (NCBI taxonomy): domain Eukaryota; kingdom Viridiplantae; phylum Streptophyta; class Magnoliopsida; order Malpighiales; family Erythroxylaceae; genus Erythroxylum; species Erythroxylum suave. The sequence continues at coordinate 2,543,893 of JAOSBN010000007.1, read as the reverse complement.
TTTCTCTAACTTGTACACATTCTCTCATCCATTATACTGGGAAGCAATATCAAACTATAAAGGCCTTCCCAACAACAAGTGATAATCATCCACATCCACAACCTTAAAAAATCTTATATAGATATTGACCAATAGAAAAAGGTAACTTATAGCACTTAGTCACCCAAAGTTGGTTTGTCGATTTAATCTACCTAATTATGTAAAGATTTGGGTGCTTCTTAGTCTTCAATCCTAGCTATTTCACCATTTCTTTTCTAACGATGTTCTCGCACCTCCTAATGTCCATAATCACTTTAAATAACTAATTTACAATGATACAACATATTCGAAACAATTGATGTTGCTTGGTCTTACCTTCTTATTTTAGAGCTAGTAATAACTTTTGAATTATATAATTCTCCCACTCTATATTTCCTTCCTCTTAGATCTCAAACTCTACATCATCACCATTAGTCGAAAAATAATAACATCTTCATATTCCTCGTTCTTTACAATATTCATTTTACTCTAGTGACACTGATTTGACAAATTTTCAATTCTCCACACTGATAGCAAACTTTAGGTCGAGACTTGGTATAGGGATTATTCTCTTTAGGAGCCTCCTTATTTTCACCCATCTTCTATCTACCTATAACCTTCTCTTCATAAAAACGGTTCCCATGTGGAGGAGGTTCTAACAAGGTCTTTTTCCTTTCTATCAAAACTCTAGAAACTTTTCCCATATAACTTTTGGAGGAGGCTCAATTTTGCTTCTCTCTTAAGCTAACAATTTTTCCTTTAATGCTAATCTTCGAGCCTTAGAAAAAGTTTGAATCAATAATATCCCATTCTTGTCCCACAAGACAGGCATTAAACCATCTAGGAATATGAAAATCATCTACCCCTCTATCTCTCCTAAATCAGTATATCAAGGTAACCTTATGAATTCTATAGTTTAGTCTTATATAGACAGAGAATCCTGTTTGTTTCGTTGGTATTGTTAGAATAGAATTTGCTTATAATCTAAAGGTAGAAATCTTTTTAATCATCCATTTTATCCTCATCCAAGATCGAACCAAATCCTTCTCATCATGCCTCTCCTCTTTTTGATCTTCTCCAACCAATCAAAAGTGCCTTTCTTCAACCTACAAACCACCAACTTAATTTACCTTCCTCTCTTCTGGGATCTCATAATAATCAAAGATCCAATCAATGTATGTGAACCAATCAAGACCTCCTTTAACATTAAAATACTTATTAAAGTTAGGAATATCAACCAAAAACTTGAAACTACCATCAAGATCTGCTTATTTTTTTGGTTCGTCATACGACAACTACTCATCTAACTCTAATTCACTATTGTAGGTAGGTCACCTCTAACCTCAAACAGGCATGGCTCTCTAAATAGGGTGGCTTTGGGCTTATAAGCCCATACAATCTCCTTCATTGTCCTTATCCATATTGGCTAGAGGGTTAAAGGCATGAAGCCACTATAGGATGTCCTTTAAAAGCACTTCCAAACAATCCTCTAACTGCTGGATAATTTGTTGCTCCATCTCCCACAGTGCCTCCCCTAGTCCTCTAACCTAAGGTTATCTATAATGCGATTTGTGCTTTTTTATTGTCCATAGCCATAGAGGGGGCGATTTAACCTATTTTGATACTAACTAACATTATGAGAAATAAAAAAAACTATCACGCTTAATTTGAAGAAACATTATGGAGAAAGCTTAAAGCCAATTGAAAAAGAGAGTATTATTGATTGGATGTCTAATATAACATTTAGCTTCTTGCTTGACTCCATAAAAAGAGTGACATCTAGTTTAGACTCCCACTAGTAATATGACTTTTGTCCTTACTCCTATTATATATCAAAAATGAGGATGGCACAAATGATAGCTTCCTTACCCTATAAGTGTTCCTAAATCTTTTATTTGTGTATAGCCTTGTGTCTGAGCCATTATTTTGCAAAATGGCTTATGATTTTCATTTCTTAATTAATTCATTATTTTCTCTTTCAACAAAAAAGATACAATGAACTTTAAATTTGATTGTGATTAACAATTTTAAAAATTTATGATTGGCTTTGCACTTTGTCTCTTTATTTGAGTTGGTCTCTCAAGAAAATTGTTAAATAAGCTCTTTAAATTCTTATCTAACCCTTAATTTCTTAATAAAATACTTATATTGTTGAACATAATTTATGACTCTTTTTAAGTGTCTAAACTAAAATGATAAATAGAATCCTTATTTCCTCTAAGGGTCATTAGATTTTTTTTTTCATTATAGTTTTCTTACGTCGTCCATGGTTTTCTTTTCTTTCTTAAAAGGTTATAAATATTGTTAAATTTATATCACTAGCAATAATTAGATTAACTAGTAGTTAAAATAAATTAATACTTTACTAATTACATGATTAATTAATTTTATTAATTATTAAATATTTATTAATCAAATGTTAAAATTAAAACAAAGGAATTATAATTATCATCATATATCAATCAGAATATATTTTAATAAAAATTATTGTCATATAATAATAAATAAATAATTTTTATTTAATATGCATAGTTATTGAAATTTCTTATATAATACTAATAATAAATATTATTAACATGTTTGTTATATTTTATTAATTGTAAATAATTAGTGGATTTTTTCAGTTTAGGCACTGACTCAAGCAAAAAAGACAAAATTTAGGTTATGTTGATGAATTAATAGGCAGAATGTTATGTTGATAAAAAGATGGTTATCATTGCTAAGTTAGTATTTATGTTAAATTTAATTGATAGAGGAACTAATCTTTTGAATTTTTTTAAAATTAAACATTCATTTTTATTTAGAAAATTACTCGAATAAATTGATATAATATAAGCACTAATTGCAAAGATTGGAAAATAATTGTTTAATTTTATTGAATAAAGATAAGGTAATATACAAAGTAGAAGACAATTGTATGGTCTACTAAATATTCTAAATCTAGATAATTGTCTTAATCTATAAGATTGTAATCAATTAAATATTCTAAATTTAGATAATTACCATATGAAACATATTTGTTATCAATTCTAATTATTTACAAAACTAAATATGAAACTAACTAGATGGATATATAATTAAATAATTAATAATTTGATTCCTATAATATGCCCCTTAAGATGGAGCTTTTGTAGAGAGTCCAATCTTGGTTTTCAGATTTTGAATGTGAGTGCATGAAAGAGGCTTGTTCAAGACAAAGGTGAATTGATCATTTGAGGACATGTGAGTGACCTGTAAGAAGTTCTTGACATATTTAAGATCTTTAAGACTAAAGTTGAGAACAAATAGGAAAAATCAATAAAAATTGTTAGGTCTAATCATAGAGGTGAGTAAATTATAAAGCCCGAAATTTTTGGATAAGAAAAAGATCTATTTCCCAAATATTTAGAAACTTATGGAATAGTAGGTCAATTTACGATGCTAGGTAGTTTTGAACATAATAGTGTGGCCAAAAAACAATCACAATTTAAAAGATATGAGGAGGAGCACATAGAGCAGGATTAACCTTCCATCTTACATTTATGGTGAGGCTATTAAAAATACTTTATACATTATAAGCAATCTATGCCTAAAATACATTTTGAATTATGGAAAGTTTGGAAACCTAGTCTCACTCTTTTTTTAGTTTGGACAATTTTCCTATGGTATGTCTATATAGTTCATATAAAAATAAATTGCATTCTCATTTTGCTTACTATTATTTAATAAGTTATCCAAACCATTTTAAAGGCTATAAATTCTATTATAAAAGGAGGATTGACAATTGTGGATTCGTAAATAGGTAAATTTCTATAATATGAGGTGTCTATTGAGGTTGGTCATTCTCATATTTCAAAGGATATCATAGTTAATACTACTTTAGTTTCATATTCTTCACTCATTCAATTATAATTAATAGATCATGTACCTAGTTCTAGTCTAGTATATGACCAAGAAAAAATACAAACGCAAAATCAAGTTTGTGTGGCAGAGTGTTATATTGAACATGTTCAATTAAGGAGATCCACTAAAGTGAGAAGCTTATTATATGATCTAAATATATATTTTTATCTTAGTAAGAATCATTATGATGTTTTACATATTTTTTATTTTGTTACTTTGTAATTATTATTTTGGTCCTCATTTAAATTTATGGTGGGATGTAATAAGAGATGAAATGTTATCCAAAAAACATTTTCAAATATAAGAACTAGTTAATTTACCTTAAAATAGTAAACATGTTGGTTGTAAATAGGTTTATAAGGATAAAAAAATCTAAAATGTAAGGTTGGGCGATTTAAAGTCAGGATGTTTACCGAAGGTTTCACTAAAAGAAAAGGTATATATTTTAACATCAGTTTTCTCTCTTATATCTTCCAAAGATACATTAGAGAGATTAAGGCAAAAGTAGGTCAGTATGATAAGAAACTACATCCGATGGATGTTAAAGCCACTTCCTAAATGAAGATAATTATAAAAAGTCTATATGTCCAACTGAAAGGTTTCATGAAGATGGAAAGAGTCATTTCATTTATAAATTAAAATTTTCATTATATAGATTGAAATAAGCTTCCTATAAATGGTACTTAAAATTTGATGAGGTAATCACCTCATTCAACTTTATAGAAAATAAAGTTGAAAGATGCTTATACTATAAGGTTAAAAGGAGTAAGGTTATTTTTTTACTATTATACATCGATGATATCTTGCTTGCATAAAATGACTTAGTCATGTTGTATGAGGTTAAGTATCTACTATCTAAGAATTTTAACATGAAAGATTGTGGTGAAGTATCTTTTGTCCTAGATATTCAAATTCACTCAAAAAGATCTTAAATTTTGTTAGGTCCCTCAAAAAGCATACATTAAACTTGTGTTGTAAAGGTTAGTACAAAAAATTGTAAACCTTGTTAACACCAATCAAATTACATCACTATGTTAGCAAATGGAGTTGTTTCATGAAAAAGTCTCAAACAAATACTTTTAAACTCTTTTACTATTGACACTACGTTTGTTACATGTTATACAGCTACCTCACAGGTGGTTTGCTTAAGAAATTTAATTTTTAATTCTCTATTATTGATTTAGTTGCTAGACCTATTTGGTTGTACTATGATTGTCTTTCTATGGTGTTTTTTTAGTAATAACAATAAGAATATAATAGGTCTAAGCATTTGGAGATCAAATATATTTAACTAAAAGGGATAGGAATAAAAAAATTATATTACAATATAGTATGTTTTGACTGAGTATATATTAGTTGATCCTTTAAATAAAGGACTTACCCCTACAATTTTAGTAGACATGTTTGTAATATAGGTTTCTAAAGTCCTTTGACACTGTTACTTAGAGATGTATTTACTTTAGATACTTTTTTCCTTTCATGTATTATGACTACATTATTTATTTATCGATGATCATTATTATAATCTCACTCATACATATTAATTTGAAC
>JAOSBN010000007.1:2521035-2538437 GCA_027563595.1 Erythroxylum suave | reverse complement strand
ATATATGAAAGTTTTAAATTTTATATTAATCTTAGGCACATATAGGTCATTGGGCATATTTACAAGTTGATCTTGACCTTATATCTCTTGATAAATTCAATTTATCTCAAGATGTTTATAGGATTATCAAATATAGGGGAATATAAATTTTGATCTCATAAAGATTTTCTCTAATCATTTTAGCATATAGTGAGATAAAAACATATTTTTCGATTGTAGTCTACCATAAAGTTCAGAGAAATTAAGATGAAAAAAACAAAACATGGTACCTTATAGATCATTCAAGTACCATTGTTATTTGACACACTACATTTTCTTATTCATGTTAGCAAGGATATTAGATATATATTATTGTATTAGATCTATGTCATATACGGCATATATTTACATATCTTACACTATTAAAAGTCTCATAGGGCCAAATAGTGGACTTCAATTATCATTAAATCAATATTTTATAAAGGTTGATCGATAAAGTAATTTTTTATTTTGTTTTCCTTTATTATTTTTCTTTATTACAAATAAACAATTAATACTTTCTAAGGGGGAGAATGTTAGAATTTTATTCATATTGGATATTTTTTAATTACCATTTTTAAAATTAAGGTTACAAAAATTAAAAATTTTCTCATAAAATAATAAAGTGGACTAATAAATAATCTAATTGAATGCATTGAAATCCAATAAAGAAAATGAAACCTTAATTAATATGGGTAAGTACTTACTGGACTTATGATAGGGATGCCCAATAGGGTTATCATAAATAGTTACTATGCCTCTTGAACCTCCTTAAATAAGTTTTGCAAATATCTAGTTTTTTCTAACCCATTAAAAGGTTTATGCATTAAAAATAGTGTAAAAGGATATTTCTTATGTTATCTCACACAAATTTTGTAAAGGATGATCAAAAGTTTCAACCTTGTTCAAAAGTTAACAATTTCAAATAGAAATGAATAGCAAAATAAGTATGTTTCTGCATTATTTTCATTTGTACATTTTTATAATTGATCCTATACAGATAAAACAAATTTACATTACATTTAACAATAAATCCCTTTTACACCATCTCTATAAGCACCTTAGCTACGAAAGCATACTTTTTACATTCAGTGCATCCTTTAAAAATAGCCTTATAGTGCTCAAAATCAATACGGGAACCTTCCATTTATAAAATCTTTACAATTGTAACTACTTCTTATATCTCTTTACTAGCCCTAAAAGTTGCATCTAATTAGCTATTATACCCTTCATTGGCATTAATCCATCTTTCATCACAATTTCCTTCATCATCTCAATAACTTTAACAATGTTTCTAGTTCTACATAATCTACCAATATTGATTCTATAGCTCTTCACATTAGGAATACATCTAGCTCCAATAATTCCATTTAAGACTTTAATGACTTTTAACTCATTCATTAAACTCACAAAAGATGATAACTGGTAGTTGCATATGCCATGTTAGATATTATTCAAGTAAAGAATTTAAATGTTAGTCACAATATCTATATATCATTCATACTCGAAGAATCTAGATATTATTTGCAAAAATATGTACGTCAAGATAAACAATTTGTAGTACAAAGTAAATATTAGAATATGTGGTAATTATAACCAATTGAAATGTGTGATTATAATTTGTTTGATACACCTATAAATACCCATTCATCTTCTTATTTCATGTGTCAAAAAATAAGTTAATGCATCCAGAAGTAGAACTTATAAGAATTCAATCTTATAGGTTCTAAGATACAAATATGAATTTGTATATTTGTAACTTATAGTTAGAAAGTAGTACTTTATTGTAACTTCCTTCTTCCCCTCTTAACTGATTTGCAATCTTGCTCTATCTACCTAATCATTCTAAAAAGTGATATGAGAGCTCAATTAGGGTTTAGATATCTACTTATTGTATGTTTTGCAGTTTTCAATATAAGTGGATCATCCATATGAGCAAATAAGTTAGATATTATTAAAGGTATTAGGTATTGTTCATATATACAATTGTGTTTTATATGAAATAATGGGAGACATTTCTATTAGCTTAAAGAAATTTAGGATAAAATTAACAACAACCAAATTTAAAATTGAGAAGTTCAATGAGAATAATTTCTCATTGTGGAAGATGAAGATGACAATTATTTGTATAAAGGATAATTACCTTGTAGCTATTAGTAGAAGGCCAACGGACTTTACAGCTGCTACCAAAAGGAATAAAGTGGAAACAAGTTCTATTACAAATTTTCAATTGGATTTAGCTCATGAATTTTGATCAAATATAAAGGAGAAGAAAATAAAAAAAAAGATATGTGATCATCTCACAAAGATATATGACATCAAGTCACTCCATAATAAAGTTTAAGACGTTGATGGAGATGTGGAATGGAAAGTTAATGGATTATTCTAACCTTCATGTATTTGATATATAATACCAATGAAACTACAAAGTTAGATCTAAAATCTAGAAAGTTCTTATTTTTAAGATATGATAGTGGAGTGAAAGGGTATTGTTTGTGGGATCCCACTACCCACTACCCACTACCTAAAAAAGGATTCATAATACTTTAGCTAATATCTACTCATATTCCTATTAATTTCAAGTTATCCTCTAGTATATGTCCTAGCAATAAAGATGAGAGCATAAAAATGTCTAAAGTGAAGAGTCTAATTTTTTAAGATTTGTATAAGACCAGACGTTTTATACATAATAGGAGTAGCTAGTTGCTATATGGAAAATCCAAGCAGAGAGCATTGGTTTGCTATAAAAAGGGTCCTATGATATATTAAGGGGGTGTCTCATATTACATTAAAATATGGGGGATTAGACTTTATTGTCAAAGGATATTTTAGCTCTAATTATGCAAATGACTTAATAGAAGCAAATCCATAACAAGCCATATGTTCATGCTTACTGGTAGGGTTGTAAGTTATATTTTAAAGTTACAACCAGTTATGACTATGTTAATAATAGAATTATAATATGTAATAGTTACAAAAGATGGTAAAAAAAGCTATGGTTAAAATTGGTTTTGAATACCTTAGGCACAAACAAAAAATTAGGTTTCATTATTTTGTGATAGTTAAAATGCCTTACATCTGGCAAGGAATACAACATTTCATTCAAGAACTAAGCATATACAAGTTCAATTTCACTTCGTTCGTGAGAAAGTGGAAGAAGAAAAACTATGGATATGCAAAAATTCAATACCAACAGATAGTTAACAATAATAAATTTGTTCGGTTTTGATCTTCATGTAGAGTTAACAATAATGAATTTGTTTGGTTTTGATCTTCATGTAGCTTAATATAAATGTAAGCAACATAAGCAACATGATAGTGGCAAGATAGTATGAGGATTGATTTATTTTCAATCACATCTTTAAGTGGGGGATTGCTAGATATTATTTATGTGGATTAATCTAGATATTACTTACAATATCAAGATCCTATTCACATTATAAGAATCTAGATATTATTTGCAAACAATCTAGATAAATATACACAATTTAAGGTACAAAGTAAATATTAAAATGCGTAATAATTATAACCAAATGAAATGTATGATTATAATTAGTTTAATACCCTTATAAATACATATCCATCATGTTATTTCATATATCTAGAAACAAGCTCAACCATCTAAGAGTAGAGTTTGTAAGAATTCCAATCTTATACTTTGTAAGTTATATTTAAATATTAATTTGTAACTTAGAGAATTTTATACTGAACTCCTCTTTTCATGCGTAATAATATTTTGTATGTTCCTATTTATTCCAATCTTAATTGAGTTATAATCTTGATATATCCACCTAACCATTCTGACATGTCGCAATCAAGATGTTACCCAGTGAATGGATTTCCAACATGAGCTCAAAAACATATAGAGGCTAAGACGAGTAATGAAACCAACTAGAAGATCAAAAAATAAAAGCCAAGTTTGGCATTCAAAGGAACATTTAGAACAAAGGGAATGTTAGAGAACAACAATAACAATGGGAAAAAGGATTATGATTTTAGAGGCAACATCAAAGCAGATAACTATAGGTGATGTACATTAGAGAGGTTGGATCATTATCTTTAATTATTTTTACGTCCAATCGAAAAATGGAATATACTTTCTAATTATTTTAGGGTATTATATTAATTGTCCAAAAATCTCCATATACTTTATGTTATATTTAATAAAAATTAATTGAACTAATCTTGATTAAAGTAGGTTGTAAATAATATCAGTATATAACAATACTTAATATAATCACTTGTGCAATTATTACAATAAGTATTTTTAGATATATACAAGCAATATTCTATATAAAATTCTCATGTCATATTAATTTAATATAACTTCTTGTCTAATAAACAATTACATATTTGTTTAAGTATTTCTATATTTTAGTTTTTAACATCAACTAAGTAAAAAAAATGTTATTCCTTTTGCTTTATTAATATATAATCTTAATAAAACATTGATTTTAATCAATTTAAAAATAAAATATAAGTGCGATATAAATCTAATAATTAAAATCTTCATAAATTTTTTACAAGATATGGTTATCTAGTGAATTTGTCTTATAAAATAATTATAAAAAGTTAATTTTAGCTACATATGTCACATAATCATAAACCAATATTATAAGCATTAATGTCAGGAAAAGGGGGCTCGTTTATTATAAGCATAAACCAATAGTATAAGCATTGGGTCAAGGGAACAGTAGGGGAGAGCTATTAAGAAAAAAGGGGCTCGTTTAGTCTTGTTGTTCGTTAAGGTATAAATGGTCATACAAGCAGCGCAAGATCTAGACAGCAGCCTAGCCTGTTACTTCTTGAGAAACATAAAATGCATTGATGAACCGCTAGGTAAGCCTGATGGTTGAGCAAGACGGTAGCTTCTGAAATGGGAAAAGTCCAGTCTTCCGGCTGGCTTGGAGTTAGAGCTTGCATGATTGCTTACTAAGGACAGAGCTGAGCTGAGGCATGATCTTTTGTCTTTTCTTTATCCTGAAGTAGCCTTTTAATTTCCTCTCTCTCTCTATAATGATTACATCGTACATAAAATTCCGTCATCATTGTTCAATTTCTTTTCTGAGTCATATCTATCGAGAAGAGAATCAATGTACCGACAAACTAGCTACTCTAACTTTGTTAGCCAGTCTAAGAATTCATGTCCTGCAAGAACCTTAGATGGCAGCCATTAAGCTCATCCACAGCTATCAACAAGGAGATTTGTACTGCAGATTACTGCGTTAGCATAATCTTTAGTTTGTCTTTTCTTCTTTAAAAAAAAAAGATCTCTACATGATTCGGTTACAATGCTTCTAGCTTACAAAGCTGTTGTGTAATGTTCCAGATGCCTATAGAGCAACCGGAAACAATCATACTTCAGTCTGAAAAAGAAAAAGTTCACCTACATACCCCATAGCCAAACCATTTCGACATTTGCTAATTAACCGGAAAAGAATTCGTCATTCTTCCGATCATCACATGCAGTTGGAGATACAAACCAAGCTTACACAACCTAATTTTTACTAACCTTCAAACATAGACCTTTAGGCAGTGTCCATTTCTAGTGGATCTCAAAGCACTGTAAGAATTTGATGATTTAAGGTTCTATCAGAACCATAAACCCTGTGTTACTTTTATCTGTTGCGTTATCTTCCTGACTATATACTACGCAAAAACAGGATGATAGTTTTCCTTCACAAGCTGGGCAAAACATTTTCTGTTTGCTTGAAGCTTTCATACGCGAGTAAGGAATCAGCCTCTCACCATGCTAAGCATTCTAACGATTACGCCTTCTTTTGGATCTGACACTTCGATGGACCATACAAAACATAATAACCACACAGATGAAAAGAAAAATTTGTAGGAGAAGTACCACCTTCAACCCTGAAAGTAATAATAACGAACTCAAATTTGATAGTTTTATTTACAAATGGGCCATGAGAAAAAAGAAAAAGAAAATTAAACTCTTAAAGAGAGATGGAAAGAAAGTAAGAAGATCAAAAGAGTACCTTCAACTTTCTGCAACAGGTCATCCAAGTGAATTCCAGCTCTTGACTCTTTTATGTCAATTGATGTACCTTCAACTTTCTGCAACAGATCATCCGAGAGAATTCCAGCTCTTGACTCTTTTATGTCAATTGATGAGATATGACTTCCACTTTCGTACGCAATGTTTCCACCCCTGACACAGGTGTTGGGGCAGTTGACACCACTAGCATACTCATCACTTCCATCACAACAGTCTGCTGAGTTTAACAGGAGAAGAAATGGAAATCAAGCCAGAATGTTGGAGAACAACCAGTATTTATTAATCCCAACAAAAAAGCAGCATAAAAAATTAACAGCAGTCCTGCTGACCCAATTTAAGCAGTAATCACTCTCTGAAAGACTAAAACTTCATGTTAAAGGTAAGAACGGGCTAAAGGTTAAATTATAATTTACCCAATAAGTTAAGTACCTGCTCCAACTCTTTTAACGGGACATAAGGACAAAAGTTGGCAAATTATAGGGAATCAGTAGCAAAATAAGTAAGGTAATAGCGTTGGATGCACTACTGCATAATGAGCCACCAAAAGGGCCATAATCAATTAGATTGACTCCAAAGAAAATGCTCACTAATACCATATGCTTTCATAAGAAGACTTCACAAGCAAGGTTTAAGTTGAAGCAAAGGAGAAGAGAGCAGTTCAGATTAACGCTGATAATTACCACAAATTCGATCATTAATGCGGGACGAGAAAACAAATTGAGGTGTACTTCCTAAGTTCCTGCAATAAAATTTTCCTCTAGGACAGGCCGGAGTTCCTGCAAACAGAACGAGATTGTAACCAAATGAATTGTGGAAGGTACAGTGCAAGATGATTAATTATGTTTCACTGTTTGTTAATGACAGAGAGAGCAGCAGGGTCAACAAGAACATGGCATGCATTGTCATAAATTATAACAAACATCTGTAGACCGAAATGATTTTTAACACTTTCTGAACTAAAAATGTCAATCGGAGAGGAACTAAAAACTCAATGCGTATCGAAATGCCCTCTGAAAACATAAGTTTCAAGGCAATCATTTTTTGGTGTTTTGTTCATCGAGTCAACGAAACTAGAAACAGATTCTAATACTTCCATTCCTGGCTTTGGCATTTTCATAAGTCCATCACGACCGAAATAAGCAGGCAATCAAATTTTCGTGTAGGCATGCCATTGAAAAAATGAACAGATGATTAAGCAGCAAGCAATGTTGAGAACCCAACAAAATATCAGTTAGAATGATCCAGAAGAGTAAGAATGCAAAGTAAAGTAAGACCTGGCTCGTCCGTGCCATCAACGCAATCGCAGAAATTATCGTTGAGACGGTCTCTGCTGAAGGATTTAGAACCGTCTTTGCATTTGATCAACTGCGAAGTAAAGTAATTCTCATCTGCAACCCCAAAGATCAAAGCTTGACTTATAAAACAGAATGGTATTGGCAATAAAAGAAAGAGAAAAACAGCAATTAGAATGAAAATTGGATCTGGGTCGAGACCGAGAAAGAGAGAGGTACCTAAGGGATGAACACCCAACAACGGAGAGACGGTGTGAGACGAAGACGGTATACTAAGGAAGTAAAAAGTGGGGATGCAAGAAAGGAAGAAGTAGCTAAAGGAATTAGCATTATAGTGCCTCATACTCGTATCAGCTTTTCATAGTCAACTCACCTGCGCTTGATCTCTTATCTAAACCAAGTCAGCCCCTGTAGCTCACGGCATTAAAGTCAAGGAGTCACCTTCGCGTGTCCCGACTCCAAACTTGATGAAGAACTTTGGTTTTTGTTCCGTGATATTGCTTTTTGTGTTTTTCCAAACAAAAAAAACATTACTATTATTACTACTATGCTATTACCTATTATTATTATTATTATTATTATAAATATAATTTATTTTTAAAAATAATATAACTATGTAGAATTAAATATTAAATTATTTTTGTAAATAACTATTTTCATATAATTGAAATAATTTGTTTAGTTAGTAATCAAATTAATTTATGAAAAAATAAAAAAGATAATGAAATTAATTTTTATAAAAAGAAAAAATTCTTAACCGAATAAGACATTTTACTGAATTTGAAAATTAAAACTATAAAGTTAAAAAAATATAAACAAAAATAGTCTCTCTATTAATTAGAAATAAGATTGCTTACTTTTAAATCTTTCTAGGTGTCGCATCTCAGCGAGATTCTTACCAGGACATTGTTAGCGTAAATAGAAGTAGAACTAAACAAAATCCTTTTTCTTTGCCATAAAATTTAAATCAATCTCACACATAAATTTTCAATTGATTCATCAATCTGAAGTTTAAAAAAATGAATTAAACTCACTTATTGAAGCATTTTAGTTGTAAAATATTTATCAATAATATAATCATAATAGAGTTCATAGTGTTATCAGTATGAGAACTCAACATGATATTATTAGATTGTTTATTATTTGAACTAATTGATTCATTTAACTAGATGGTGGAGAATTTTGAAATCACCAAACATTTGACATAGGATTTAGAGTTATTGGTATGTGGGTTTTGGCCTTTTGGGACCATCTAGAGACCAATCATTAGTATTTTGGCACAAACCATTGTGACAATGAGCAACAAATTATTAATAATTTTTTATTACTATAACTTTTTTATTTCTATCATATTTTTTATATGTATGCATTATCAACAAATTCATTACAATTTATTTCAATCATCTTCCATTGTACGAATAATTTCATATACATGAGGTTAAGATTGTTAAATTGTATCTATAATTCTCAGTTTCCTCTCCAATCATTATCTTTTGTTTATCTTCTTTAGAGCCTAGATATGAGAGTTCAATGTATATTCCAGAGAAATGATATATCCATATCATTATTCCTTAACTACATTATTATCCATTTTGTTTATAATTTTAAGTTAAATTTTGGTGTAATTTGAAGATCCTATAATACTTTTCCTTAAGATCATCTTTAGATCAAGCAAGGAATTTAACTTTAACAAAACCTACTGATTAGAACTAAAAGTATAAGAATTTTTACCACCACAATTTGCCTCGATGAGATTAGATTAAGTTCTTATTGAAAAACTTATGAGGAATCTCTCACAAAAAGTGAGGAGAAACCCCTCAAATTGATTTTTATATTGAGAATCCATAAATTATATTAATTATATGACTTATAGGTGTAAACTCCAAAAGAACTAGAATCTTAAAATAAAACCAAAATTTGAGTCCCGAAAGAACAATCCTTAACAGGTGTAGCAAGGATTAAAATATTAACAACTAATATTACTGTAACTAGAAATCTAGGAATCCTATTTTAATTTGTATCTTTAATTTCAAAAGGAATCAGAATCAAATTAGAAATTAACTTCATAATAATTCATAAATAGCTATAAAACAATATTAACATGGTATGAGCTTTATAATTAAGTTATAAACCAAATAGAATAAAATACGATGACTAATATGAAATAAAGCCTTTCAATACATCTTAATTATATTAATTCAACTCCATTTAACTCAAAATAAGAGGACTAGGTTGTTTGATATTCTCTAAGTCTTATTCTTCTTATATTAAGCATATTTCATCCTCAACAACATATAAAAAAAAGTGAGTAATCTTGGCAATACATCTAATTCATCTTAACTGACCTTCTTTTATTTTTCATTTCTATGATTAATCTTTGCAAAGCTATTTTCAAGCATTTGATTTTTTTCGTATTCATTGGACCTTTAATTCCTTACAAAAGATCATAAGAACGGTTGGAAGTAGGTGCTGGTTCAAGTTGTTCTCCATCAATAATAACAAAATATTAGTTACGAACCATTTAAATATTGACAAGTAATAGTGGAGATATGTTGTAAAACAAAACTAGCTGGTGCTTTAGAGTTAATGCTTGAATTATGATAGCTAATTCTTAAAACTTTGGAAATGTGCTTAAAATATGTGAACTAATGTTAAAGATTTAAATGAATGAATTAAATTTGGAAATGATGTTTCAAGTCTTGATGTCCAGTATTGGAGATGTCTAAGTGATGATTAAAGCTTAGAGAAGTGATTTTGATTCAATTAAATATTAATCATTTTGGAGCAACCATGAGAGCGTTAAAGTATCATAGCGAAAAAGGAGCGTCCTTAAACAAAGAGAAGCTTTATGATCTAATTGTTAACAGGTTGATCGAAACATGTGGTCGATCAAGTTTTGTAGATTAAATGATTTAGTCAACTAAATAGTGAGATATGTTTCCCCTTATTAGGTTGTGCGCTCAATGGAAAATCATATGAGAGCTTACCAATAATCATATTTACCCAAGATAAAAGGGAGATATTGGTTCCTATATAAAATTCAAGAGTGGGCAAATGAAATGTTCATAAAATTTACTTTTTGAAAATTTGGTTAGTCAATTACCTAGGATACTAGATGAATGTTTTGTCAGTATCGATGATGAATTCAATTTCGAGAAGAAAAGCATTCATAATAATAAAATGTAACAAATAAGGAGTGTAAGAAGCAAAAAACATAAATAATTTATAGTAGTTTGGCTAACTATATTTGACCTATATACACTCTCTAAAATCTTCTAAAAATTTAACTATCTTTTTCTTAAATAGGCGAATAGTAATCTTCTAACACTCTCTTCCTCTTAAGTGAAGACCTTTACAATGTGTTCCTTTAGATTTGACAAAGAGTGACCCATAACTTATCTTCCCTTGCACAATGATGAACACCTTCAAACATCTTTCTTTTTCATGAGTAAAGAGCTAGCCTTTATGATTTAACATGTAAAAATCAATAAAATGAAAGAGTTAACATCAATTAAACCATAATTTCTATTATAATGCATCATATACATCACATGCATGCTCTTTTGCTTAACCAATACCATAAGGCTCAATTAATATATATAAGAAGCAAATGAAAATTATAACAACCTATCAAGGTTCATAATGCTTATGCCTATATATTATAATGACTAATGTCAATATATTGTATTTACCTATATATCCCATTCGATTGAATTTGTCTTAACAAAATGGTTTCTCAAAAATCATACAAACTTTTTGTAAAACAACCTAAATCAATTCTAAGACACTCAGTTGACCTAGCCTTATTTACAATTGACCTAAGCGAAAACCTCAATATAAGTCAATTAATCTCCAACATGCATTAACCCACCTAAAAAACATTATATTAATCAGCCTAACACAAAAAGTATGACTTAGGACAACCTATCTCCTTTATAGGTCATTCTAATAATGGTCTAGAAAATATTTTCAAAACTTAATTCTAATAAAATCAAACTATACTAAATTTTGAAAACTAAGTATTTAAGGCTTTTTTTTAACTCAATAAACATTTTTCTCTTAAAATTAACAAATAATGGGTTAAGTTTAATAGAAATTGATATGTAATTTGGGGCCTTAATTTTCTTGAAAATAGCAAATTAAAGGTTACAAAAATTTTATAACTTTTTTCATAATTTTATTTTTAAAATATTCTTGATCTTCTTAGTTTTGTATCTTCACCTTATTCTTCACTTGATGACGCATTTTTTTTTTAAATCTCCCTATTATGTTAACTCAACCTTGGCTCTTGATTCTTAAATGAATCATTGATCACCTTGTCTTGACATGTTGCTCAATTTATCATATATTGCTAGATTCTTTGGGAAATCAAAATATTAATAACAGTAATGTTAGAATCATTAGTAAAAATATAATTTTATCATTACAATCATAAATTAGAACTTCCCTCACTGCAACAAGAGAGATATGCTAATAACATTTAGTAAAGTAAAGACTTTATACGAGGGGCTTATTAAAGTAAAGGAAGATGAGATGAGTATAAGTAATCAAGAGATACAAGTTCTTGAAAGATTAAAGAGTGAAAGAGCATTTAAATATAACTAGTTTTCTTCATGTTATTCTAAAGTGATGAATTTTTTAGTGGTAAAGAGATTAAGAGTTCTTTACAAGAACTTAATGAGTGTTGATTTTTTCTTGAAGGTATAGTCCTTATTGTAAACATCTTAAGTTGTTATTATTGTACCAAACTTTAGAGAATTATTTGTTGTTTATTACTTTAGAATGGAAACATGAATGGTTGATTTATTATGGTTATGACGAAGATAGTCTGTTAAGAATATTAGTTATCTATATCATTATTTGCAACAATTTGTTATTGTGTGACTAGACTTAACTTGATAGTGAGCATGGGAAATCTAGATTTCACTAAAAAGTAGCAGTCAGTCTCTAGTTTAGTAGGTAAACCTAATCTTAGGATGTATATACATGAGATATCCATATATGTTTCTAAATATTTTGCATGGTTTTAATTTTAAATTACCTTATTTTACTTTTTTATATACTTTTAGGTAATTGAGGCTATTTGATCTTATCAAGAATTGGATTTTATTTTTAAAAAAAGGAGAAATAAATAATTTGTCGTTAAACATGGTCTAACCTGCACTTGTGTGCAAGCTCATGTCCAACATTGACCAGGAGCAGAACAAAGCACAACCTAGAACAAAGCTTAGAGAGAGACCATATCTTATTGAGGAAATCCAAAAAGTGGCATGGATTGAGCCACAATCATTCCTCATATTGTGTGTTTTTTAGAAAAGAAATAGAGAGAATATATGCTAGGGAATGTACGTGTCAAAGACTACATCAACTCCTAATAAAAAGTAGAGAGATCTACTGTCTGAGCCACGACAAAGTCTTAAACTATGTCTTAGGTGGACCACATATTGATAGATCACATAAACTCTATTTTTTAGAATAATTTTTTATATATTTTTAATATCAACATTTTTTCTTTCCAAAAGGTTAAGTCTTATTGCTAGGAGGTTCTCCAACCCTATAAAGGTCAATTTCAATTCCTTTTTTTATTAAATCATCAAATTTTGAGATTGTCCCAATGAATCAAACTGTTAAAAACATTAAGATCTTCATCTATGATTATTCTGTCATGATTTCTTTAGTTTTTTATTTTTTTTTGGACTTAAAATAATCAATGGCTAAATATTTTTATGTTTAAATAGAGAAAATATTAATATTTTTCTTTTAATAGATTGATATAATTTGATGTATAAATAGGATATATATTTCTGAACTATCTTTTGTTGAACTTAATGCAAATATATCCATATCAATGTTCAAATCTAATTTAAATTCACTTGTTGAGATTCAAAAGGATCTACTAACGAGTGGAATATACATTAGATAAAAGGGGGTCAATGAGGTGCCAGAGATAGATTTCTCTATTGTTAGGTTAAAACCTTTCATGGACTTCCACATAGCTTAATGCATTCAAAGAGGTGGTACGTGGTAAAGTGCAAGTTAACCAAATGCTTAGTAGATGGTTATAGCTTGAGAGCTACAATTTTGGTGTCTAAGAAATTTTGTTGGTTTAGCTGATATATCTATTAAAGGATAATTAAATTATGACATTAAAGATAATTCCACGGTAAGTACTTATCTAGATATTGACATATAATTGATTTCTTTATTCGATTATTTATTTTTCTTTTGATTCACATGGCTTTTATTTAGGTTAAGCTATTTTTTTAATTTTATGATTCAAAATCTAAAATTTTGTTATCTTTATTCACTCTGTAGACTAGTTAGTAGTATAAGGAATTTTCAAATCCACATAATTTCTTTATACGATGGATACGTTACTTACCATTGTGTTACTTGTCAACATTAGGAGCACTTCCTTTAATTATAGGTAGTAAATTAGTAATAAGGAAAACATTATACTAGTAGATGCATAATATGTTTTTTATTTCTAGAGAATCAATTGGTGTTTATAAGACTCAATAAGTTTATAAGACTCAATAACTATTATTCTAATTGGTTTTATTTATTTATTTTATTTATTTCTTGTTTTATTTTTATTTGTGTGTTATTTTACTTTGATTTTAGGTGTGATGTTTGTGTATGATAAAGGTCCAAAACTTATTTTTCTTTCTTGAAGAAAGTGTAAAGATCAAGAGAATAGTTTGTTAGACATGAAGAAAATAAATAAAACAAGAAACAAAGGATATACAAGCGATACAACTTGAAACAATGGAAGAGAAGCACAAACAATAATGGAGCATGTGAAATTTATTTTTTTGGGGATGCACTTTAGCATAGCTTATCAGAAAATTAATAAAAGCTATTTTTAGATCAAAACTAATGTGATCCAATTATTGCAACAATATGTTTAGTTTGATGGTTTACTAAATATATATATATTGCTAATTTTATTAAGATTTATGATACATTCAAGATTAATGAGGGCATTAAAGATTTCACTAGGCTAAGTTATTTCCATTCAAGTTGAGAGATCGGGCCAAAAAGTGGTTGAAGTTATCACCTGCAACCTCAACCATCACATGGAAGATTTTTTTGAAAAAAAGTTTTAACCAAGTATATTCTACCGTTAAAGACAGCTAAGTTAAGAAATGATATCTCTCTATCCAATAGTTTAATAATGAGATTATTTATATGAAATGAGATATACACAAATATCTAATAAGGAAGTGCCTATATTATGGCCTTCCTAAATGGAAGCAAGTGCAAAACTTCTATAATGATCTTGTCAAATTGTCAATGTGGATGATTAACATAGTTTTTAGTAGAAATTGAACACTAAGACTCTAGAGGTAGCTCAAGTTGTAAAGGAAATGACCAAGAATAACTACCAATGGTAATCATGAAAAGTGTGGCAAAAACAAGTGTAAATAATGTGGATGTCATAACTATATTAACTGCTTATGTTAAAGTTTTAGTAAGAAAACTTGACAACCTAAATTCAACACAAAAAACAACTCAAGTTATAAGTTATGAATTATAGTGGGGAGGACAACAAGATATTAAATGTTAAGATGGAAATCCTATAGATGAACAAGTAGAACAATTTGATTATATAGGAAGCTTCTAAAGACAAAAAAATTCCTACAACAATTTCTACAATCTAAGATGAAGAAATCACCCAATTTTTTAATAGGATAATCAATCTTCTCAAAGGTAAGCTCCACTTAAATTCTAATAAAGATCATAGATGGAGCAACAACCAAGTATAGAGGAGGTTTTAAGAGACTTTATAAAGGAGGCTTCATTAAGAATTCATAATCAAGAGACTTTAGTAAGAAATCTAAAAATTTAAATAGGCTAATTAATAAAAGGAACTGATAGAAATAAGGTACATAGCCTAAAGATATTATGCCCAATATCAAAGAACATGTTAAGACAATCGCCCTAAACAATAAGAATGATTTAACCAATAATATGAAAGAAAAAGTCAATAAAAAGTTATTGAACAAGAAAGTGAGGAAAAGTATAGTAAGATAAGGTCATTAGCGAGAGAATATGGACCAAGAATTCTTTCCCCTATAGTGTTTAATATAAAATGAAATTGAGGAAGCTCCATAGTAGGTATATCAAAAGGAAGAAGTTCTTAAGAAGTAAGATGTTGAGATAGGATCATATGAAGGCAACACTATTATTTTCTAGTCTAGTATTAATATGTTGACTTATAACTTGTTGAAGAAAATAGGGTTAGGTTATTAAATGCCTAATAGGCAAGTATTGCAATTTGTAAATAATTCAACTATACACTGCAGAGATATTAAGAAAAAAAGTAAATTAATACTCAATTGAATTTTACATCTTTGATTTGCAAAAGGAACATTAAGAAATTTTCTTAATAAAAAATTATAATAAATAACTTGTAGCTAAATGATGACTCAAGACATGCTAAATGAAATCATCGTACAAAGAGTCAAGGTGTCAAAGAAACGAAGGATAAAAGGGACATCAGCAAGAAAGCAATGATGAAGGAAGGATAACTTCCTGTGCATCACTACACTTCCACCCAAATTTATCAACTTTTGCTCCTTCAAATCTAGATTTTCACAAGTCAAGGCTTAATATTTCAACTTTTGGGGATTTGTGTAGTTCTAAGCAAATTTTCATTTTTAACTTTCCAAGCCTTAATCTAATTAAGAGAATAAGTTCCCAACTATATACGAGTAAGAGGACGATCCATACATAATAGAGTGCTTCAAGTAGTAATATAAAAGATATGGATTACCCCTAATACAAATGTCGTATACTCACTTTCTGTTGGACTCCATTTTCGGAGCCCAACGTTCAGAGTCATATTTGAGCGCATTACCTTGTAGGGTCCTTTTTATGGAACCTCATTAGCCAACTTAGGGTCATCTTCATTCTCATAACATCCCAAAAATTTTCATAATTTCAACACTTGAGATACGACAATCCATTCTCATGTTTATATCCTCAACCGTCACCCTAACAAATCACTTATTTTTATCTCTTATTTTCATATCAAACTAAGTATATTTCAATCTCCATTCAAGCCCAAATATGTCAAAGAAAAGCATTGGTGGGTCCACAATTTGCATATGTACATAATTTGGGACAATTAGCATAACTTTCACTATGAGTGTCAGATCATGGTCATTCAAGCATGGTTTCGAAGAGCAATTTGTGTTCTACAACTTTTGTGAAGACTCTGAAGAGAGATTCTTGCTATTTAGAGAGTAAAAAATTTTCACATTTTTAAAACTATCCCGAGAAGGTCTACTTAACGGACATACGTCCCTTTAAATGGACATGGACTGGTCTGGAGACATTTTCAGACCCAAGAAGGTCTGCCTAGCAGACATCAAGTCCTTTTAACGGACAGTTACGGGTCAAATTTCATATTTCCAACTCCTACAAGCTATCTATGACCCATCTTATGCATATCTATCAATCCTAACTCATTTTCCTCATCATTTTCACTTCAATTTCAACTCAACATCATTTACAATCAACTCATAATCTATGTATGATCATCATACCAAGAACATAATCATTCAACTTATATATATATATTCATCATAAATTTTTGCATATGTTCAACCCTATTTATCATCTTCATTTCATCTCTAACTTATCACACTACTTCTTCCCAATTCAAGAAACCTTAGTACTTATGACACTACTTCCTCCCGTTTCAAGACACCAAATTCTCTCATTCTATTAGAACAAAATAGAAAAGCTATAAAATGTCCTGCATACACCCTATGCAATATCACTAACTTGTAACAATTATAACTTTCAAGTCCGATCTACAAAATCTACAAACTATATATCATTGGAAAGCTAAAAGAATGAACTACAACTTCCCAGATGACAACCTTGTCCAAATTAGGCTGGATCAGTACAGTTTTTCCCCTAAATTCAAGCACAATTTCTATAGCTATGGAAGACTTGAAATAAGAAATGTACAACTACAAGATGACTAAGCATATACATTGGAAACTTCTTCAATTCTTCATTCATTTCCAAATCAAAATGAAGTTCATACATAGCTTTAATTACAA
>JAOSBN010000007.1:2507482-2520935 GCA_027563595.1 Erythroxylum suave | reverse complement strand
AAGAAAGTGGAGTTGAGAAACAAGACCAAGCTTTCATTCTAAAAGCTATGCAACAAGAGTTCCAAAGAATGCAAATCGTGATAAGGGACATGAATGAAACAATTGAAAGGGGGCTGCCCGAAATTTTCCAAGCCCGAGAAGACAACCAACACCTACAATTGATGATGAATATAAGAGTTTGATGATCAAGCCACCATAATAAATGAAGGCAGAAACTATGGAGGAGCAAGGAGAGGCCGAAATGATATCAAAATGAAAATTCCATTGTTTCTAGGCAAGAATGATCTCGATGCATACATGGAATGGGAACGAAAGGTGGAGCTCATTTTTTAGAGTCACAATTACTCAGAAGAAAAGAAGGTAAAGCTTGCTGCCGTAGAGTTTAGTGAATATGCCATTGTGTGGTGGGAACAATTGATCATGAGTAGACGGAGAACTAGAGAACGTCCTATCCAAACCTGGGAGGAGATGAAAGCCATCATGAGAAGACGTTTCGTTCCTAGCCACTATTAATAGGGAATTGCACCAAAAATTGCAAATCCTTGTTCAAGGATCAAAGAATGTGGAGGACTACTACAAAGAGATGGAGATAGCAATGATAGGGGCAAATGTGGAGGAAGATAGAGAAGCCACCACGACAAGGTTTCTAAATGGACTCAAAATAGATATTGCCAATGTGGTAGAGCTTCAACACTATGTGGAGATAGAAGACATGGTACACATGACCATGAAAATAAAGAAGCAATTGAAGCAAAAGGGAGTTGCGAAGCAAGCCAACACATATTCGACTCAAAATTCCACATGGAGGTCAAATTGGAGGAATGATAACAAGGCTACCCCGTTCAAAGGAGATGACAAAACCAATAAAAAAGAACCATTCAACAACAAAAACAAAGGTATTTCTACTTCCCAAACTAATAGGAATAGAGATATCAAATGTTTTAGATATCAAAACAAAGGTATTTGACCAGAATCATTATTTGATTGAGCTAATTAAGGTAAGAAATCATTCCTAATTTATTGGGATAGCTTGCACACATTCTTGAATGTCTCCCAAGAATCTTGGAGTGCTTGGAAGAAATTGGAACAATTTAGACACTCACTGGGCTTCTTAACTCAGCTTGGAGCTAATTAGAGCTTGTTTAGTCCATATATCTTCAATTAGCCCATTTATGGCTTCTTTTATCCTCTTGTCTCTAGCTTTTGTAACTGGGCCTCCTTGAATTCTCAATGACTCCTTTAGAGCTTTGCTTAGGCCAGTTTGGTTCTCATCAGCCATCTTGAACCTGCCAAGATTAGTTTCCAAAAGATACACACACAAAAAACCTCACAAGTGTTTTCTCTCTGTAAGGCTTTTAACAGTTGATGTAAATCACTCTTGCTTTTTTCCAGTCACTTTACTTAAATCAGTTCTTAAAGGAACTAAGGAAATTGAATAAAAGATAAATTACCTTGCAATACCCAAACGACCTAACCACAATGACAAATTTTGCAAAACACGAAGAAAGAACACCACTGAAACAAGGAGGATGGAAGGAATGCAAAAGACAAACTCAAGGAATTTGATTTTTAGATGCCAAGAGATGTTAACAAAACTAAATCTTTTGCTCTAATCAGATCTGCCCTTGTTTGCAATAATATCAAAGCCTCTACTTGATTCTTCTTTTCTTTTATTCTTTTTGGACTTTTACTTCTTTGTTTTTCTTAATTTTCGTTTTTTGAGGCGATCAAAACTAAAAGGAACATAAGTATAATGAAAGAAGAGCAATCACTTAGAATAGAACCAAAACCACCAGATTTTGAAGTTTGGCAAACTATTGAGAATGAAAGAAGAGGAAATAATTAGTTTTGAGAACAAAACAAACAAGAGAAATAAAAGAAGAACACCTAGACTGCAAGCAACTAGATCTGAAAATGGATGAAATAAGGAAAAAAGTGAAAGAAACAATCAGATTTAAAGGTTTTAGAATGGAAGAAACAAAATCAACAAGAACAGAAAAAACTGATTCAACATCAGAAAAAACTCAAATAAGGAAAAAACTGATTCACATCAGAAAAAACTGATGTGAACCCCATAAATAGATGTGAGGAACCCACAATCAAAAGATGAAATTGGACCCCCAAAAAAGTTAAATCAGTTTGAAATCAAAATGATAGGAACTTGACCCAATGCTTATATGGAAGCATGAACCAGAGGTATAAAGATTTTGACGTCAGACCCAACAATCCCAAGATTTGGATGATAAGTCGATGAACTCCATAAGGGTTTAGCCTTGATAAGTTCCGGTTGAAAGAAGAACCAACAAAGTGAAGAAACTAACCGTTTTATTCAAACATCACAATATGATTTGTTTTAGCTGCAAAGGATGAATATATAGGCGGCTAGAAAACCCTAATTATCCTTCTAGAAGTTCTTAACGCGTAAGGAAAACCTAATCAGTTGTCTTATACAGCTAAGGAAAGAAATAACTCGTAACAAAGCACAAAACACGTGACTAAAGCCCAAAACTCGTTGTCTATAGGTAAATTCTAGACTCCACAAAAAGACTGTCTGTTGAGAGGTCAAATGAACTCCGATTTGAATGTTCTTAAGCATTCTAGAAAGCCCAAGATATCCTCTTCAACTCTCATGAAGACACGAACTCAAATGAAAGCTCTAAGGTGTTCAAAGTTGGGCATCTTTTGGATCTATCCCATCTGCCAGCATGCAAAGTAGATTAGTTGGATGCCTCACATCTAAGTCAGCCCCGATGGCATCTTGCTTGGCCCAAACATCTTCAATTTGTCCATTTAGAGCCTCCTTCTTCATTCTTCTAACCATTGCTCGAGTCATTGGCCCTCCTCCAATGTGTAAAGGATCATCAACATGAGCTGGATCAAATTGCTTCCTTCTTGGTATATCCTCCACGGCTTGGTGCCCATCATGTTGCTAGTCTTGAATTGGTTGATAAATTGAGTTTACCTAATTTTAAACATCCTAGACCTTACAAATTGCAATGGTTGAATGAATATGAAGTTAATGTACATACGTAACTATATTAGTTTCTTTCTATGTTGAGCATTATAAGGACATTTTATTGTGTGATATAGTACTTATACATTCCAGGCACATCTTGTTAGGGTCGTCCATGGCAATATGATAGATGAGTAGTTCATGATGGGTTTACAAATCATTATCATTTGTATTGAATGAAAAATATATTACCCTTGTACACCTTACTTCTAAACAAGTATATGAAATTCAAGTAAGATTAAAGATGTTTTTAGAAAAAGAGCAAGAGAGTGAAATAAAAGTAAGGCATATAATTCAAACTAAAAAAAGGGATTAAAGTAAAAGGAGTGGACAAAAGAGAGAAAAATAAAGAGTGTGAAAAAAAAAGAAGAAATTGGCATATATCATCATTAGAAATTCTTAGGAATAAACCAAACTAATTAATACGTAGTTCATTCCATTCCTCATCTATTATATTCCTAAGAATAACTATTCCATTCCTTATTTATTCCACCAGGTCAAACAAATAACTTGTAAGAGTGTTAGTGATGTTAGAAGCTTTCATTGCTTAGCTAATTTTCATAGGAGATTTTTAAAGGATTTTTGTAACTTTTCCACACCTTTAACTGAAGTAATCAAAAGAATATTGTGTTTGAATGGGATCATGAACATGAAAATGCATTTGCTTTGATTAACAAGAAATTAACTAATGCACCTTTACTTGCTCAACTTTTTGCTAAAACTTTTAAAATTAAGTGTGATGGTTTAGGAATAGGTATTGGGCAATCTTAATGCAAGGATAGAGACCCGTAAATAAGTAAAAATCAAAGTGGGCAACATTGAATTATCCCACATATGATAAAGAGATGCATGCACTTGTTCAAGCATTAGAGACTCGGTCACCTTGGACTAAGGACTTTGTGATTCATACAAATTATGAAAGCTTGAAGCATTTGAGGGCAACATAAACTAAACATATGGCATCCATGGTGGGTTGAGTTTGTTGAGACATTTCTTTTTGTGATCAAATACAAGCAAGCTAAGGAAAAAATGGTGGCTGATCAGTTGTCAAGGAAGTATCCTTTACTTTCTACTTTAGATGCAAAAGACATAGGGTTTGAATACATTAAGTATATGTATGTTAATGATTCTGATTTTAATAATGTGTTTAAAGCATGTGAGAAAGCGGTTTTTGACAAGTGCTATAGGTGTAATGGGTTTTTCTTTAGAGAAAACAAATTGTAAATACCTAAAAGTTAATTGTGTGATTTGCTTGTTCTAGTTTGGAAGAATCACCTTTACCTATTGATGAGCGTGTAAATTTAGATGGTTAAAAAAGGTATACCTTGTTAAGCAAAATCACGGGAAAGCCAGCAAAATTTGGAAAGGTCATAAAGTAATATATTAATCAAGTTAATAAATGTAAAATTGAGTCCTTGTGTTAATAGGAGCAGGATTCCTCCTTTTTTGGGCAGCAACAAAAAAAAACTTCGTTGTCTATGGTCTTTTCCAAGTGTTTTAGTGATCACTATAGTCATGATTTTTTCGACCGAACTAACTATTCAACAAATAAGTAATATGTATAGTTGCATATGCATAGAGAGAGATTTCCAATTCAAGGCAATCTAAATTGCATCCATAGAGATACGGTGGTGATTTGAGGACAAAGCCTTTAAGGAGAAAGGGAGCGATGAGAATCCAAAATGTTAAAAGTACAACACTGAATTATGATCTATTGAGCATTAATGGAGGTCCAGTCATAAGGACAAAAGCTAAGAAGTTTAAAAAAAGTTATAAATTGGTTAATTAAAGGTATATGGGCTAAAATTGCAAGTTGCTTTGAAGAATTAAACCTCAAATTAAAAAGTTGTTATCATAATTAAAAAAATGGAGTAGTAAAATGTTTGCTTCAATAATGCAAGGATATTGTAGAATAGCAAGTTCAAAAAACCAACAAGTTTCAAAGGACATTTTTATCTTTCCACCAAATCTGAAATCATTTAGAGCAATGTAGTTCAAGTTATGGATCATGAAATTTGACTATTTGACATAAATCTGAGAAAGTTTTGACTATTTGACTTGTTTTTCCTATTCCAAAAGGGTTTCTCACCAATTTTGAGTTGTATTTATTTTCCTTATTGTTTTGAATATCTTTTAGACTTATTTTCCTATTTCATCGCTACAAATTAGGGAAATAATTTTATTTTAAGATTTCTTTTTATTATAGGCAAGCTGAACATTTTTAGATCCAAATTATAATTGGATTTAAATTTGGTTTTACCATATATAAAGGTACATTTTATGTTTACATGGGCAGAATTATCATCAATAATATTTTGGAGTTCTTGTTTCTTCATTGAACTCTTTAAACTTATCAACTTTTTAACTTGTGACATTCATAATTCAGATTTATCACTCACCTTCTCCTCTTTATCCTTGAATGCATTGTCTATAGCCTTTCTTATCATTTGGGTTCTTGTTTGATCATACACAAAATGGGTGTAATTTCCTTTCATAAATCTAGTTTCTTAGGCAACCCTAGGGTAAACTTAACAATTTTGGTCATTGGTTCTTACTACTCTTAGTAATGTTCACATCAGTTACTCTTCTATTTCGATGACTTTGATGATTGGTTATATAAATTGACAATGCTTCTTTAGGAAGTTTAATCTGTAATTGTTACATTCCTAAATCCTTGTTTGTAAGATACTTATAAAAAAATAGTCAAAATTATTAATATAATAAGAAAAACATTTGCTGCTTGCTAGGATTGTTAAGTCCTCTTTTATTTGATGCTAATATACTCATTTGGTGGGGGATAATTAAGGCCTTCCTTTTCCTCTCAAGCTCCTTTTAGTGATCCTATGAAAGCTTCCCTATGTGAAGTCTTCATTAGTTTTAAGTTCTAGAGATCTAGATGTGTCTTGAATAAGAATCAAATTAATTGTCAATGGATCCTAATTCCTCTTTGGTGATTATAGTGGCCCTCATTTATTGTGGTATTTAACTTAGTAAGTTAAGCACTAAAAATGCTTTGGTCCTTGAGATTAGCATCATAAAACATTTTTGGAAGCTAAGTCCTGATCAACTTGATTGGTCTGCTAAAGTTGAATGATCAATTCTCTATAAGAATGTATTCTCATCTCCTTAAGCTCCTATTCACATTGTTTATCCATTTGATTTAGTTCATTGTATTCCCCATTTTTGATCTCCAAGCATATGTGACTAATACTTCCCCTTTAAATAGTCTATTTCCCCATCCAATCTCACTAATGGAATTTTTTCAGGAAGCTTCTTATCATGCTCAACCAGAATATATGTTCATGTCAAGTTGACCATTTTCATGTGAGCAGTTGATTCGTCTAAGCATAATGGCTTGCAGTTTAGCTAGCCAAATGACTTAGACCTTTGGTGGTCTTGTATCGAAAAAGAACATTATGTATGTTTAGGTAAGTTGCCTTATATTGTGGAGCTTGATGACAGTTTTCCAAGCTTGTAGGAAGAAAAGCTTGTAGATAAATTACCAAGGGCCACATTTTAGGACTTTTAAAGCTTATAAAGGGAAGCAAATTGAAGAAGGACATATCCTCTTTAATCCAGTAATAACTCAACCAATCTAAATATTTTCGAGTTGTGATTACCTTAAAGCTAAGAATGCAAGAAATAAAGTACTTCTGTTTAATAAGTAACCAAGAAGGGTTTATTCCCATCTAACAATGCTTTTCCTTCAATATCTCAATATCATGGGCAGCATCGGTTTTACCATTAAAGGAAATAGAATGGTAATAATGGAGTTTCAAGGTCTTTGAAGAGTCCCCTAAAACTTGTTTCTAGATTTTTATAGAAGGCAATAGAGTTCTATTAAGCTAGAGGAGCCTCCTAAACTAAGTTAGAAGTATTAGGAAAGGGGGTTAAGTGGAATGGAACTAGAACCTAAAGCTAGAAAGTTGATAGAGAAAAGTTAGCCATAAGTTTTAACATTTCTAAGGAAGGAAAAGAAGGGATAGGACGCTTTAGAAGCTAAGTGAAGGGAAGAGAATTTAAGGTGAGAATCCAAAAGGAACAAAAAAGAAGGAGAAAGGAAGGTCTGGGCTAAGCAAGGTAGGAAGGAGAATAAGTGGAGCAAAAGTAGAGGTGGAATTGAGATTAACCCAAGGGTCTTTCCTATTCTAGAAAGGTAAAAAGCTAAAAAAAGGACACAGGTGCTTGTGAGAAAGCTTTCGACTTGAATTTTAATGCCCAATATCTACTTTATTCATTACAATGCTACATATTTATAAAGGTCTTGAGCTTCTTTGTTTAAGAATAGGAATAATACTAAAATCCTTCTAAATATTAGCTAAAAAATGCTAAATTTAAATAGGAAAAAAGAAACCAAATATGCCTAATTTGACTAGGAAACGAAGAATATTACTTGAGTTGCGGGCAAACATACTCCTAGTTGTTTTCTTAACTGTTATCCTTCATAAAATTCAACCATAATAAGCACACAACCCACATCAATCCAAAGTCAACTACCTTTTTGCCCATAAAACCCAAGTATCAATCCTTTGTAATCATCTCTATATATTAGACCATTCTTGAATGCTCCCCCATTAGTACTTTAGTTGAGGCTATAAGAAGGATATTTTTTTCCTTTAAAGAGCAAGTGCCTTCTAAAGCTAAACCCTAATTTTGTTTATGGATCTTGGGCGAGCCATATTCAGCCAAATTTTTGTCACCTATCTCTATTTTAGATAAAGAGTTTAATTAGTAGCCTCTTTTAAGGATTTGGACCTTCAAATTTGGTTTCTTTATTGGGAATTCCATCACTAGTTTTGGACCAAACAACTTCTTTGAGAATTGTGGGTAACTTTAGTGGTCCCTACATCTAAAATCCCATCAATTGATTATGTACTAGGCCTCATATCCTCACTATCCACCATAATGTTTCCCCTTTTAGAGCTTCTTGCCTAGGGTTGAATTTCTACCAATAGGCATTTGTACTTTCTTCTCCTGATGGGAGGTTATTTCCATTTATAAGAGCTTAATCTCTGACTCCATCCTCATTCTTCATTAAGCCTCTTCATTCTAAGTGATTCAAGTAATCTTTTATCGACTCCCACCTCTAAATTCTAACATAACTTATTCTCTTTAGGCAATCTGGTTTTCCATCAAAAAAAAATTAGTTTCCTATAGTGCTTACTAATTAGTTCAAACCAATTGTGGACTAATATTTAAGAATTAGGTTGTGAAAATTAATCCATATAGGTATGGTTTTCATGTTATTCTTATCCATGGTCATTCCTAACTTTGAGTTGAGTTGAGAAGGAGGAGGAAGATTTTCCAAGTTGTATGGCTCTTGAAAACGTAAGGAACTAAGCATGGTACCAAGAGGAAAAAAAAATCTGCCTTCGACCATTATTTTAAATGGTTAAGTTATCTGAAAAGAAATGGAGAGAGGGTTTAAAGAGATGAAAATTTTTAAGAAGAGGAAGATTTATGATGTAAAATTACTTAAAAGGTCTATAACCTCTTTAAAATATTAGTAAAAAGACAATTTCATACTATCATAATTAAAAATCAAATAAAGAAGAAGAGTTAAGGATGTTGTACTCTTTAAATTAGTGAATGCTACAAATTTTCAATTTGAAATTTTTATACTACTTGTTACACCTTCAAAGCCATTCAACCATCATATAAAGAATTTACTTAAAGAATAGTAAAAATCATTTATAATAAAAGTTAGTATCTTTCAAAAGTAAGACAAAATAGTTACACATCAAAGTATGATAGCCATTATTCTTTAACACTTTGATCATTCTTTAACCTTTTACAGTAGCCTATCTTATGTCTGTCATTAGTGGCTTTCAAAAGCTCAACATAAAAGAAGAAAGAAAGTAGGAAAAGTACGGGGATTCCATTCCTTAGTTAGGACCAAGGCCTCCTCTGGAGGGTCAGGTCCAATGAATAGGCCAGCTTTGTAGGAATCAAGAATATGAACTAGAGTTAGTTCACTAGGTTGGGATATCCACCAAGAGAGTTAGGATATCCAATAACTTGCCAATCAGTAGTTACAATTGAGATAGGCTTAGTTTGATACTTAGTGTTCCTTCCCTTAATTCCTCAGTCTTGGTTTATAGTTCAAGGATGTGTGGGCAAAGAAGCTTCATTCTACAAAGTCCTTTTTATAAATTTTCCAACAAACTATGCATTAACAGTATCACGTTCTTTTTTGTGAGGTAAAATAAAAAAGTTTTTTAAGAAATTAAATACTTTTTAAGGAAGGTTATAAGTAGTGTAAAAAGCCATCAAGCTCAAGGATTATCTCAAACATACTAGGAAATTCCTTAGCTTTTCAAAGATTAAATGTAAGAGATAGAAGTCCTTAGAATTGTTCTATAATGCCCATACATGGTTTTTCCTAAGAGAATGTATTAGACTATAGCTAAGCATATTACAGACTCATGCTCTTTTTCTCCTCCATACTATTAAGTATCTTTGATGTTATAGCTCCACAGTGAACGTCTCCATTTATGTGCCAATCATTGCTACATATAAGGTATAGTTTGTGAGCTATCAATTGTTCCTTTATGAAGTTTACTCTATTGTTGGTGAGCCTCTAATGTTAGACATAAACCTTAGAGAAGATTCTATGATTCCTTTCTAACCAGACATTATAGGTGGTGTTGCTTAGTGCCAGTTTGAGCACCACCATCTACTTTCTTCCTCCTATGATATCTATAACATAAAGGTATAAGATTTTGCTCTGTTAAGGTAGGAATGTGTAGGTGACATTGTCACCTAATTATGTTATAGATGCTTAATGTATATTGACATTCAAAAACTAAGTGATCTAATGTCTCTAAATCCTAGTTACAAAGCACACATATGTCAGATGCTTTGAGGAACCTTCTCATTTGATCTAACATGCTTAATCTCCCTTTTCTGGCAAACCAAATCATAAGTGAGGCTCTTAGGCTGTTGATTTTAAACCATAACTCAAACAAGAAATCTAATGATTTCATAAGCATACAAGATCCTACGCATGTCACTAAAAAGGTTAGGATGATATACTAACTTAAAATGTAGCGGAATAAGTTCTTGTATGCTTGATGTTTTACCTCCCTTGTGGAGATCCACTATGGCTTCTCCTTCTTTTCCAACTTGTCGTGGTTGGAATGGATGGAGTAGATTGATCTCATCACAATGCACTAAGGTCGAAAGAGTTGTTAACTTGTGAAAGTAGCAATCCTTATAGTTCACCCACAATGCTCTTAATAAGCTCAACAAATATTTTATAGGAGAGTGCTTGAATACATGAAGACTTGAAAGAAGGGAAAGTTTTTGGCTCAAAGATGAGGAGAATAGTGTAGTATTCAGCCAAAGAAAAAAAAAACTCAATCAAAGGAACTATGAAATTCCCTTTTATAGGCTGCTAAAAGGTGCCTTTGAAGAGTCACTCTCCCAAGGGTTATGTCTCTTGGTGAAACATCATGACCCATATAATAGTTATGTCTCTTTGCAAAACATCATGGCTCTTGGTCGAGGGACACATCCTTTGGGAAAGAGTAATGTATCTTCATTTAAAGTCATGACGGTACACTTACAATGGTAGAGACAACACATCCTTTCATCCAAAGTACACATACCTTGGTGAAAAGGTGTCATGTATGTTCATTCTAAGGTAAGGTACATGACGAATCTTCCCCATTAGCTTTCAACCTCTTTGCCAAATTCATGTATCCATGTGGAGACAATGAACTTGCATTCTAAGGGTCATACATGGGAAGATGCATTATGGCGTGCTACAGCTTATGGTACAACCTAGTGTCCATTGTGCACTCAAGCACGCTAGATTGCTTCATCTAGCACCACCAATTTTGCCCATTAAGCTTTGGGTTTCAACTCCAACTTATGCTCCTTAATTAGCTCTTCTAGCTTAACTAGTGTGAACATATTTGTAGCTAGCTTCAATTCCCAAGAACCAAAGATGAGCTGGGGTAATCTCATTTGAGTCCAATTGAGCTTATCCCCAGCTTTCTAGCTATTAACTCATTTTAATGAGCTCCCACAAGCTCATCTTAAGCTAGCTTTAGACATTTGAGCCAAGGGAAAGTTATGTCAAGCCACTTATAGCATACACGAGCTTCATTGAGCTCCCTTGAGTTGAGGGTTAGCTCCTTACATGAACCCAAGCACTTTCAAATATATCTTGGTGCATCAAATGGAATTTGTAGCAATTAAGCTATAGGATTCCAACACAGGCAAGCTTGATTAATCAATATCAAATGAAGTCATGGAAGTGTGACATTTGTTTACTTTATCAACAGTAGATGTAAGCTATTAATGAATTATCCTAATTTTTTATTCTTTCATCTAATTCGATCAACATGCTTAATCTCTCTTTTTTTGGCATCCTCCAGAGGTGGCATGGAATCATCATCTAATTCACTCTTAGTCTTGGCATCTTTGTTTTCTTTCAAAATCATCACATGTTTGTTTTGACATTAAGGGGCACTATGACCTATTCCCAATCATCAATAACACTTAATATCCCTATTTCTTTTTTGTTGTGAAGAATCAATACCTTTGGTGGATCTCATGTCTACGGCCTTGTATGATTCATCTTTGTGCTTGGAAATTGCCTTGTCTTTGTTGTTTACCCCAATTTAGATTCCATGATGAAGAGGAACCTGAATTTTGGTAAACTTTGTAAGCCCTTCCTTTTGAGTTGTCTTACTACTTTAATGGCCATGTGCAACATGACTTTTAGCTCCACATAATGTTGTAGCTCCACCACATTGGCTATGTCTCTATTCAACCCTTGCAAGAAATGTGCCATGGTTGCTTCTCGATCTTCCTTTGAATTGGCTAGAATCATTGCAATCTCCATCGTCTTATGTTAATCCTCAACACTTTTAGATCCTTTAGTAAGGCCTTGCAACCTTTGATACATATCCCTATAATAGTGATTAGGGATCAATCTCCTCCTTATGACAGCCTTCATATTATCCCATGTATCTATAGGTTGTTCATGATTTCTCCGCTTGCTCAAAACAATTTGATCCCACCAAATTATAGCATAATTAGTAAACTCCTCAACAACAAGATTTACTTTTTTTTCCTTAGAGTAATTGTGGAAATAAAAAACAAGCTCCACCTTCCTTCCCTAATCCAAGTATGCATCAGGATCATTTCTCCCTTGGAAGGGAGGAATCTTCATTTTCATGCTACCTAAATTGAAATCATCTCCTCCATCTTATCTCCTCCTATCCTGTCTACCATCCCTACCAAGCATATTTCTATTCAAAATGGCTATTAGAACTTGATCTTCATCATTTGCACCATCACCATCATAGTCATAATTAGTGACATCCCTCTTAAGCCTTTGTGGGTTAGGGAGGTATTGCGATTGTCCTGCTTGCAAATTAGCTATGGTAACCTCTTGCTTATTGACCCTATCTTTTATCTCTTCAAACATAGTGAACATTTGCTCAAATTGCTTTTGCATATTATTGTAAATGAATTCACTTGTGCCTCATCTTTGCTCACACCTTCAGAAGTCATAGTGAAGACCTGCAAAAGAATGTTCGAAATATCCATGCAAAACTCCCTTACATGTTTCTCTTAATTAATTCCACTCAACTTTCATGTTTAGACACTTTATATTTGGCTTTTCACTATAATGGTGCTTACACAAACCCTTTCCTTTTACCACTCTTAGAATTCCTCTTTGAGGGAAGATAATTTTTAGCAAATTCTCAAAAATATCATACTTAAGTTTAGAGATGTCAATTGACGTTGGCCAGGTGCGAGTTGATAGGCCCTGGACTGGGTCTTAGGCCTCCTTTTTTTTTAGGAAAAACCTGGGCAGGTCATGCTCTATTTGTGCTACTTAGGCTCAGCTCTATCTAAAACCACAACACTTAGAAGAAAAATGATGTCATTTTGTTTGCATCGTCGTTATTGTATTTTTAATTTAAAAAAGATTTTGGGTGGTACCAAGTCATGCTTGGGTTTAGACCGATTACCTTCGGTCCTGTTGAGCCAAGCCCAGGCCTCAGTAGCAACAATCGAGTTTGTGATAGGATGTCGTTTCGTCCCACAAATTAAACCTTAAAATTCTACACACGTAATATAAGCAAGTAAGGTATCGATCCCACAGAGAACTATAAAAGAAGCACTAATTTTCTTTTCAAGCCAGCAAGAGTGTTTGAAACAAGAATGCAAGTGAATTAACTAGTTGCAAAACTAAGCTAAAAATAAGAGAACAAGTCACAAAAAGAAAACGCACATACTCACTCAATTCTTGGGGGGTTTTATATGAACCTCAAGTAAGAAAACAATTAAAATCAAAAGCTAGATTAAAGAGAAATTCAACAATTTCAAGAAAATCAAGATCTATCAAGATTCAATTGCAAGAGAGTTCACCAATAAACACCTAGTAAATTCAATCATAGGACACAAAGATGATTCAAT
>JAOSBN010000007.1:2473979-2507382 GCA_027563595.1 Erythroxylum suave | reverse complement strand
TGTGCCTAATTGTTCTATGCGTGCTTTATTTGTGCATGAGGCCCATAGTGGTGGATTAATAGGTCATTTTGGGGTTGTTAAGACTTTGGATATTTTGCAAGAACATTTTTATTAGCCAAGAATGCGTAGGGACGTTGAACGTGTATGTGCCAAATGTATTGCATGTAGACAGGCAAAATCCACTGTCAAACCTCATGGATTTTATACCCCTTTACCTGTGCCTACTGAATCATGGGTTGATATTTCTATGGACTTTGTTTTAGGCTTGCCTAGGGCAAAGAGGGCTTTTGATAGCATCTTTGTTGTGGTTGATCGATTTATAAGATGGCGCATTTCATTGCATGCCATAAGACTGATGATGCTGTGCATGTTGCTGACTTACTTTTCAAAGAAGTTGTTAGATTGCATGACATTCCTAGGTCTATTGTGTCTGACAGGGATGCTAAGTTTTTGAGCCATTTTTGGAGAGTATTGTGGGGCAAGTTAGGTAAAAAATTACTCTATTCTACTACTTGTCATCCACAGTCAGATGGATAGACTGAGGTAGTTGATAGGACCTTCGGTACCTTGATGCGTGCTATAATGGGTAAGAATTTGGGAAGAATGTTTGCCATTTATTGAATTTGCATATAATAGGAGTGTGCATTCTACCACAGGTTTTTCACCTTTTGAGCTTGTCTATGGTTTTAATCCTTTGACTGTTTTAGATTTGGTGCTTTTACCTTTGCATGACAGATGGCAAGAGGAAAGCTAAGATAGCATGAAAAGGCAAGACAGCATATTGAGCAGAGGAACAAGGTATATGCAAAGCAAGCCAACAAGGGGCAAAAAATGTTGACCTTTGAACCTGGAGATTGGGTTTGGGTGCATTTGAGGAAGGAGATGTTTCCTACCCAAAGGAAATCCACGTTGGATCCTAGGGGTGATGGTCCATTCCAGGTGTTAGTGTGGATCAATGACAACGCCTATAAAATTGATCTTCCAGGTAAGTATAATGTGTAAGCTACTTTTAATGTTGCTGATCTTTCTCCTTTTGATATGGATTCAGATTCGAGGACGAATCTCCTTGAGGAGGGAGGGACTAACGTGAGTGGGACCATGGACCATCGAGCAGGACTAGGCAGAGAGATAGCCATGCCAGAAGGGCCCATGACCAAAGCTAGGACCAAGAGACTTAAAGAGGCTCTTTATACGTATGTTGGCTTTTATCTTGAGAGGATGGCGAGCTCCAAGCCTATTGGAGGAGCGTTTAATGGAATTGAGCCCAAACTAATCTATTTAACTCAAATCCTTGGACCGAATACACTTGAAGCTTAAAGACAAGAGATTTGGGCTATTAGTTTTTTTGGACTTTGTTTCTTTGGGCTTCCATATATTTTAGCCCAACCTTTTATTATTTAACCTAGGTATAAATGTGTGTTTTTAGGTCAAAATTTTTAGAACTTTTTAGATCATAATGGTTGAAAAGTCGTCGACTTTAATATGGAGAAACATTATTCTCTTGTTCTTGTTACCTTTTGAACCTTCTTCACTTATCAATTAATTTTCCAATTGTGGAGTGTTGATAGTTCTTTTCTGGGTTAGTTTTGATCATTGAGATTGCTTGGAACAAGTTTCCGAGAGGTGTCGTAGAGATTAGCCTTGCGTATCCCTTAGTTAGTTTTCGAATTTACTGTTCACCGATCCGTACTGTTCACTGCCTACTATTCACCGACTACTGTTCACAGCAACTACTATTCACTGCAACTGTTCATTGCGCATTCCGTGAAGCACGTCATATGTGACTTGTCTATCATACATTTAAGTGGAAGTCATGAACCAACATATGACAACTTTAGTCTTATGGTCATCCTGATTATGCATGTATCTTAAGTGATCAAGGTCATCACGTTTGTATGTCCACTCATATATACTATCCTATCATTTCATTCTCAAGAGTAAGAATAAGGAGTATTTCATGGCTGTTTGACAAGTCCTCCTATTATTGAGAATAATAGGAGTTACACATCTAAATGTTTTAAGAGGGAGAATTGACTCACCCCTCCAAGTGGGAGTAGAGTAGTGAAACATTTAAGGATGTGTTTAGGGAACATCAAAGGGATGTGTTCCAAATGTTCCATAGTTAACCATGAAATTGACCAACCGAAGAAAATAAGCAAGTTGTTTATTGTCTTGCTTATGTGTGAGATTCTTCACTCAAACCCCCTAGTGACTATGGCTTGCTATTAGGAAATTAAGGATTATTATGGTCTTCTTAATTGATTGTCGAAGGACTCAGGAGAAATGGGATTGGAGTATCCTCCTTTTAGATAATCATGTTTTCTTAAATTTTATAGTAGTTTGAAGCTAAGGAAAAGACATGAATGAATAAGTTGCCTACATAAGTATAATTGCATAAGTTGCATAACTATGATAGCATATGTTGCACGCGATAAATGATACACAATCACATTATTCAATCTTGGCACCACGTATTGTTTTGCACAATATGAAAGACTGAGTGTGACGTGAGAAGGAAACCAAGTGCACTTGAGGTTTAAAGCATTTATGAGTTTTTTGAGTTTAAACTCAAAAAGGAGATTGAATGTGATTAAACATGTGTATCAAAATGTCTTGGGGTTTGAGAGGCATAACTTAATTTGTTCAAGCAAGTTTGATTTGCTCAAATGTGAGGAGAGTAACAATCTTTCGTTGTGGATCTAACAACCAAAATGTAAAGAGATTTTGTTTACATGCCTAAGGTTGCAACCACAACTCAAAATTTTATGCTTCAACTATTATTTGTTTTCGGCTTTGTATGTTCATTTGTTGAGTATGTTCTATTTGGGTGAGCACATATCTTTTAAAATATATATCTTTGTGTCAGTGGGAGCTTGTTGGAATTCTATAGTTTAAGTGCTACAAATTCCATTTTGACATGCCAAGATATATTTGAAAGTGCTTGGGTTTAATGTAAGGAGCCAGCTCTCAACTCAAAGAGCTCCTATAAGCTATAAATGGCTTGAAATGACTTTCCCTTAGAGCAAGTGTCTAAAGCTAGCTTAAGGTGAGCTCATGGGAGCTCATTGAAACTAGTTAATAGCTAGAAAGCTGGGGATAAACTCAATTGGGCTCAATTGATATTAGCCTAGTTCATCTTTGGTTCTTGGGAATCAAAGCTAGTTATAAATGTATTCACACTAGTTAAGCTAGAAGAGCTAATTAAGGAGCATGAGTTGGAGTTGAAACCCAAAGCTTAATGGGTGAAATTGGTGCTGTAGATGAAGGAATCTAGCGTTTTTTAGTGCAATGGACACTAGGATGTACCATAAGCTGTAGCACACCACAATGCATCTTCCGATGCATGCACTTAGAGTGCAAGTTCATTGTCTCCACATGGATACGTAAATTCAACCAAGAAAGGTTGAATTTGGCCAGTGGAGAAGATTCATCATGTACCTTGCCTTAAAATGAACATACTGACACCCTTTCACCAAGATATGTGTATTTTGGATGAAAGGATGTGTTATTTTGGCCAATGGTCATGACCATTCGGCACAAAAGGGGTTCATGTAGAAGAATGAATGGTCATGAGTGTACCATTATGACTTTAAGTAAAGACACATGACTCTTTGCCAAAGGAATTGTCCTTTGGCCAAGAGTCATGATGTTTCGCCAAGAGACATAACTCTTGGAAGAGTCGTGACTCTTCAAAGGCACCTTTTGGTGGCCTATGAAAGGGAATTTCATAGTTCCTTTGAGTGAGTTTTTTTTCTTTGGTTGAATACTATAGTCTTCTCCTTATCTTTGAGCTGAAAACACTCCCGTCTTTCAAGTCTTCATGCTTTGAAGCACTCTCCCATAAAATAGTTGTTAAGCTTATTAAGAGCATTGTGGGTGAACCATAAGGATTGCTACTTTAACAAGTTAGCTCCAACCTAGTGTGTTGTGATGAGATCGGTTTACTCCATCCATTCCAACTAAGAAAAGTTGTAGAAGAAGGAAAAGCAATAGTGGATCTCCACAAGGGAGGAAAAACATCAAGCATACAAGGAGTTATTCCGCTACATTTCAAGTTAGTATATCATCCTACGCTTCTTAGTGACATGCGTAGGATCTTGTATGCTTATGAAATCATTAGATTTCTTGTTTGAGTTATGATCTAAAATCAACATAACTCTCATTCGATCTTCATACACTTGTCTAGGGGTTAATGGTACAAGAGTGATTTATTTCACATTCATTACAAAAGAGTATATGTTCTTAAATCCATCATGCATTGCATGCTTATCATATTGTCATGGTCTCCCTGAAAGAAATTTTCTAGTACGAATAGGCAATGCATCATACAAAACCTCATCTTTATGCCTTCCAGTTTATAATGAATCTAGCACTTGCTTGTTTACCTTAAGTTCCCTACAATCATTCAAACCATTAATGTTTATATGGTTATAGGTGCTTTGTAGTAGGTAAACTCAGCTTCTCCACGAAGGTGGTTGTAGTCGCATTTGTGCAACTACCACTATTAATGATCATACTACATATATTGTCTTTCAAGTGGCATCTTGCATGGAAGATATTGCCAAGTTGCTCATCATTATCTTCCTTCACTTATGTGTACTCAATGCATGCCTAATAACCAATGCTTCACCCTCAACAGGGTACTCCACTTCATTAGCATCGTTTCACTTTCAATCTCAACATCTCCATTCTCTCTCCAAATTATCACATGTTTGTTTGGACATTGAGAGGCACTATGACATGTTCCCAAACATAAAAAACACTCAATATCCCATTTCTTTTTGTTGGGAAGAATCATTACCTTTGGTGGATCTCATGTCCGTGGAATTATAGGATTCATCTTTGTTCTTGGAACCAACCTTTTCTTCCTTTTTACGCCAAGTCAGTTTCCATGATAAAGAGGAACCTAAATTTTTCCCAAACTTTCTAGGACCCTTCATTTTGAGTTGTCATTCAACGTTCATGGCCATGTGTTATATGCCTTCTAGCTCCACATAATGTTGTAGCTCAGCTATATTGACTATTTCTCTATTCAGCCCTTACAAGAGAGTGCTGTGGATGGTTCTCTTTCTTCCTCAACATTGGCTCAAATCATTGCAATCTCCATCTCCTTGAGGTGGTCCTTAACAATCTTAGACCCTTGAGTAAGGTCTCACAACCTTTGATAAAAATCCCTCTAATATGATTAGGGATTAATCTCCTCCTCATGACAGCCTTCATATCATCTCACATATCAATAGGTCAATCATGATATCTCCGCCTGCTCAAAACAATTTGATCCCACCAAATTATAGCATAATCAATAAACTCTAC
The DNA here is from genome assembly GCA_027563595.1 of Erythroxylum suave. NCBI lineage: Eukaryota > Viridiplantae > Streptophyta > Magnoliopsida > Malpighiales > Erythroxylaceae > Erythroxylum > Erythroxylum suave. The sequence goes on along the minus strand of JAOSBN010000007.1, from coordinate 2,502,069 downwards.
AGCAACAAGTTTTACTTTTTTTCTCCTTGCAGTAATTATGGAAATAAAAAACAAGCTCCACCATCCTTTCTTAATCCAAGTATGCATCATGATCATTTCTCCCTTGGAAGGGTTACCCAAATTGCAATCAATTCTTCCATCTTATCTCCTGGCATCTCGTCTACCATCCCTCCCATGCATATTTCTATTCAAAGTGTCATCTTGATCATCAACATCAAATTTATCATTAGTAGCATCCTTCTCAAGCCTTCATGCATTATGGAGGTTTTGTAATTGTCCCACTTGCAAATTAGCTATAGGTTATTACTTCTTGATCTTATTGCCTCTTCCTTCTCGATCCTATCTTTTATCTCTTCAAAAATAATGAACATTTACTCAAATTTCTTTTGTGTAGCTTGTATCATGAATGAATGTACTTGTACCTCATGTCCACGCACACCTTTAGAAGCCATATTGAAAACCTAGAAAAGAATGTTAGAAATATGCTCTTAACAATTCCTTGCATGTTACTCTCAATTAATACCACTCAACTATCGTGCGTACACACTTTATGTTTGGCTTTTCACTATAATGATGCTTACGGAAACTCTTGTCTTTTACCATTCTTAGAATTCCTCTTGTAGTTCTTTATGGAACTAAATAAACCAAATCAAGACAATTAAACTTACAGCAATTCAAAACGAATTAGAATGTAACAAAGGAAACTGAAATAAATGGAAAAAAGGATCAAGAACAAATTGAAACAGTTGCAAAGGAATATAAACACAACAAATTAAGGATAGGAACAAAGAAATTGAATAAAAAAGATAAGGAAATTTGGGGTCTTAAAGAAAAAAATTGCAAATATGATTTCTAGTACAATAAATATTAACAACTAATGTTGACTAAGAAATCCTTATTAAAGAGATCTAACTCTTTTAATAGCTATAGCCTCAATCTTTTAGTTTCTTTTCAATATGATAACTTCTCTTTTGTCTCAAATTTTTTATATAGATTTATCATACTTGTAAGCAAACCCCAATCTTCTTCTTTTCCTTTAAATTGAATAACTCCTTTTTTTTCTTAATTATATATATATATATATATATCAGACCAAGAACAATTATAACATAAGAATTGAATGGAAAAAAAAAGAAACAAAGATTGAACCAATGAAAGGAGAAAGCTTGCAGAAAACAGGAACAACAAAGCAAAAATAAAACAAGCAGAAGGAAATGAAAACAAATAGAAGGAAGAACACACCAAATTAAGGATAACCAAACTTTATTTACAACAAAGCTCTGATACCAAAGGATGTGAACCTCAAGGATGAGCCTTGAAACCTAATAATCCCACAATGGAAGCAGGGAACCTAAGAAAAGTTAAAACAGAATTTAAGATAGGTAAACCTTGACCTGATGTCTATAGAAGACAAGAACAAAAGGTATATAATAGGTTTTGAATGCCACAAGATAATAATCTTGATAAGTTCATAAGTTCCCAAAAGAAGCAAATAGAAATTAACCTCAATAAAATGAGTTCTGAATTTTTTTTGAAGTGTCTTGAAAAATATAATGCTTGCCTTTATGTAGTAGACATTAGTTTTGACCTAATTAAAGTAAGAAAAAACCCTAACTGAATAATTTGACCAGAATTGATTCACCCATGATTTAAGCTAATCATAGTGTGAACACGATCCTAACAGCTAATCTAGATAAGAAACAAGAGGAAAACATATTATTTGATGCCTAAAACCACTCCTAATTTGTTGGAACAATTTGTACAAGTTTTTGAATGTCCCACAAATCTTGGTCAGTTTGAACATGTCTTGGAATGCTTGGAATAGATTGTAATAACTTAGACACTAATTGGGCTTCTTGACTCATATTGGATCAGATTTATTGGGCCTTGAATTCTTTCCAAGCTGATTAGACCTGTTTTAGTACACATCCCTTCAATTAGCCCATTTATAGCTTCCTTTACTTTCTTGGCTCTGGCTCATGTAATTGAGCCTCCTTGAATGCTCAATGGATCCTTTGGAGCTTTGCTTAGGCCAACTTGGTCCTCATCATAAAGTCCATTGATATATCAACCCAAGGTTGATTAGGAATAGGAAGAGAAACATACAACCTATGAGGCATTACTCTAGATTTAGCTTGTTTGCATATAGTACATTTCTCGCATACTCACTCAACATCTCTTTTCGTTTGTGGCCAGAATAAATGATCACTTAACACATCCAAAGTCTTCTTAATTTCAAAACGTCCCATTAACCTGCCATTATATGGCTCTCTCACAAGCAATTCTCTCATTGAACATTAAGGAACATAACTTAGTTTCTTTGAAAAGAAAACCATCGTACCTAAAGAACTTGCCAAAACTCCCTTTATCACATGACCTATAAACACTAGCAAAATCAAGGTTGGATTATACAAATCCTTAATGTACTCAAAACCTAATAATTTTCCATCAAGATTAGAAATTAGAGTATATCTTCTAGAAAGAACATTAGCAACCACATTTTCTTTACCTTGTTTGTACTTGATGATGTATGGAAAGGATTCAATAAACTGATGGGAGAGCCAATAGGAACTTGTCCTAGAGAACCTTCAGCAAGATGGAACTATACTAGAGAACAGCTAGAATCAAACACACACAGAAGCACAAGAAACAAAATTGGAAAGATAGAACTAGAGAACAAAGAGAAAAAGGGTTAGAAGAATGTTGGTCAATGGAAAGAACCCTAAGAGAACTTGTCTCTTAGAACTAGCAACAATGTTGGTTAATGGAAAGAACCCTAAGAGAACTTGTCTGTTAAAACTCTAACCTTGGGATGCTACAAAGGAAGACCATTCCTTCCATAAGTGAAGTATTCTGAAAGAGTACAAAGAAAGCAAGAATGCTTTCAGCAATACTCAATATTATTTCTGAATGAAAAATCCCCTTCAAAGTACATAGAGGGTGCCTATTTATAGGAAAAACTTCCTAACTTAATGTCCTAAAGAAGAAACTAAATAAAAGGAAACAAATCAATCCCTAAAAGGAAACAAAATGAACTTAGAAAGGTGTTGACTAGATGACCTTATTTCAAAGAAAACAAAAAGGCAACTAATTAAAACATGATCTGCACATATTGGAACTTGTAGATCATGTCCTTCTTCTTATTTTAAGTGGCACATGGTTGTTGATAGGTGTGCATTAGTATATGTTTTTCTAGGTAATTGGTATGTGTTTCTTTTGGCATAATTGTTGATTAGTGTTTTAGTTTAGGATTCATTTTCATATTTTTGTTTAGTTTGAATTCCATTGTTGTTCTTTTATGTTTGATGTTAATTTAGGATAAAAATTGACTATTTTTATGTAGGAAGGAAGATGGAGCAACTTAGAGATTGAGCTAGAGACCAAAGACAAAGTTTTCTGTGGCTAATTCCCACGATCGTGGGAATCATGACAATTCCCATGATTGTGGCAATTACAATCTAGGACAATATGCAGGGCTTGTTTTTTGGACTATTAAAGGATAATTAAACCTCCATCTTCAAGGGGAGAGGAAACCCTTATATAGAAACACCATCCTTAACTGAAGAACACAAGATTTAAGCCTTAAGGAAGGTGAAGATTCAAGGATTATCATTAAGATTAGGAAAATATCACATCCAGATTTTGGCAAAGAAGTGAAGAAGCTTCCTTGATTCAATTTTCTGTGTTTTTATGTCTTCTATTTTTTGTAAGATGGTTTATTTGAGTGTTGATGATGTTGAGAATAACATATTAGGCTGATTTAGTTTTAGGGATTGGTAATGAACTATTTTGTTAGAACTCCTATTTTATTGAATTGAATGAAGTTGTCTTTGATGATTGGTGATTTTATTTGTTATCTTGCAATAAATCGAGAGAGTGAGTGAGATTAATTGTGTAGGATTGTACAACAAGAGTTGGCAACCTATAGACTTACAATCACCACCTCAATTGATTAGTTAGAAGAGAGAACTTGGTGAAGTCAATTGATCACCCACAGGATAGTTTAACAACTAGTTGAATCAGCAGAGTCATTGGGTAGGTTGAGAGATCATCTAATTGGTTTGCTTTAATTAAATTAGGGACAATTAGTTACACCTTGGGAGAGGATAATTAATACATTTGGAAATTTAGGGTAAGACACAATTCAATTAATAAAATAAGAGGGAGACAAATAGGGAAAAATAATCTCTAGTCATTAGATTCTTGGTTTCTGACTTTTCTGCAATTGTGGTATTGTTCATTGTTGGTCATCAATCTTTTAGTTTTAATTTAATTTTCTAAATTATTTTCATTAAAAACAATTTTGTTTCTTAAACAAAGTTTGATCTAAATTAAGTGGTGTTTGGGCATCAATCCTTGTGGGATCGATATTCGCTTTTAAGCTACAAGTCACGACCCGTTCACTTGTAGTTTTTGAGCATAAAATGAGTATATTGTGTTATATAATTACGTATCAACAATTTTTTTGCGTCGTTATCGGGGATTGATTGTTTACATCATGTTTTATTTAGATTACTTTACTTTAAGAGTTTTTGATACTTTGCCTTTGTAATTGCAGTGCATGAATACAAAGAGCACACAAAGAACCAAAGAGTTAGCGAAGATGAATTTCCCGACATTAAGAAGCATGAAAGAGAAATAAGAAGGGCGAAGCATCTAAATTTTTCAAATCAAGATATGGCTAAAGAAGGAGAGCAAGGAGGATTGGAGAGAACTATGGTGGATTTCATGAGGCCAGGGTTTTGTCCTCAAGGAGTGGCGAGATCAGTAGTCCAAGGAAATAATTTCGAGATAAAGCTTGCACTCCTTAACGTTCTACAAAATAATGTGTAGTTTATGGGCTATCCAATGAGGATCCTAACACCCACATTGTAAATTTTCTAGAGAGCTATGACACTTTCCTATTCAAAGGAACGTCCAATGATGCAGTAAAGCTGAGACTATTTTCATTCACGTTGAAAGACCGGGCTAAAGCATGGTGCAATTTGTTGAATTCAGGCCAGATTACAACTTAGGAGGAGCTAGCCCAAGCATTCCTCTCCAAGTATTTTTCATTAACTAAGATGACGGGGATTATCAAGGAGATTACAAATTTCAAGCAAAACGATGGAGAATCTCTCTATGAAGCTTGGAAGAGATTTAAAGAACTACAGAGAAGCTGCCCACATCACAACCTACTAAGAGAGTTCCTGCTTCAAACATTTTATAACGGAGTGAACCCGAGCATAAGGGGAACCATTGATGCAACAGCCGGAGGTTGACTGATGAGGAAAACTATGGAAGCAACACATGATCTGTTGGAGGAGTTGGCAAGCAATAGCTGCATGTGGTCGAGCGAGGGGAGCAAGCAAGGAAAAAGGAACAGAAAGGTATGATACCTATTGACTTGGTTACTGCCTTGCAGGCTCAGATTATGGCTCTTGCAAAGTAGCTGAACAACATACAAAGAGCATCCACCTCAACAACCACAGTTCAGCGAAGAGTTTTCTATTAGGAGCTGGTGCTATTGAATAGGTAAGTTACCTAGGCTAGCCACAGAAAGGCAATAACCCTTATATTCTAACACGTATAATCAGGGGTGGAGAAACAATAATGCAGGTGGCAAATCAAGACCACAAGGACCACTAGGATTTCAACAAGATCGAATTGAAGCATTGGAAAGAAAAATGGATAAGATGATGGAGGTCTTGGGATCCAAAGTGGTATCTCAAGAGGAGAATCATAAAAGGATGCATGCAAGCCAAGAGGAAAGTTAGAAGAGAATGAACGCAAAATTCAACCAGATTTCGAAGAATCATGCATCATCCAACTACAATATAGAGATGCAGGTAGGTCAACTAGCTAATGCTTTATCTTCTCGAAATGTAGGTAGCCTACCAAGCAACACTGAGGTCAATCCAAAGGAAAGAATCATGGCCATCACTCAAATAGAGAAAAAGGAAAGTGGAGATGAGGAGAAAGATGGAGACCAGAGAAAAGGACAACCAGTTTTGGAAGTCTTTCTAATGGAGCCAGTAAGCAAGCTAATCAGGAAACCTCATTGTGGTTTTCCACATTAGATTTTTGCTCATCGGAAGTCATCTTCAAGTGGAGTAGCTAAGAAGTCTATGGAAGGGGATCTAAGCAAGATGACGGACATAACAAATTAACTCCAAAAGAGTACCCATCAGAAGAAAGTCTACACATAGCACAAAAGAAAGAAGACCCAGGGGACTTTTTCATTCCGTGCAGTATTTATGGAGTTCAGATAGATAGGGCATTTGCAGATTTGGAAGCTGGCATCAATATGTTGCCTCAGCTGACAGAATGGTGCACTCACTGAAGGGAATCATTAAGAATGTGCAAATGCATATTGACATATTCTTTTTTCTTGCAGACTTCTACATACTGGATATTGGAGAAGATGAGGAAACCCCGATATTTCTTGGGCAACCGTTTCTAGCTACTGCTCATTCGATTATTGATGTTGATGGGGGTGAATTAATAGTGAGGGTAGGAAAGGAGCAGTTAACGTTCAAGGTATCGAAGAATTATTATCGTTCTCCTTTACCCCCCACTGATATCAAGGAATCTAAACACCAAGGAGGAAGGAAAGATATGGAAGACCCTAAGATCGAAGAATTATTATCGTTCTCCTTTACCCCAACTGATATCAAGGAATCTAAACACCAAGGAGGATGGAAAGATATGGAAGACCCTAGGAATGTGTTCAGGAAGAAACAATCATACAGGAGGAGGCAAAGAAAGGAAAACAACAATAAAGGTGGAGTTCAAAATAAGGTAGCTTATCTACAAGGTTTGAAATTAGTTTATGTACTGCTACCATACAGGTCATTTAAGCCTCCATGAGCAAAAAGAAGAGTCAAGCTACCAATGTTAATAGAAGCTCTGCATGGGAGGCAATCCATGGAATTATACTCCCTTCTAATTGTTTTTGTTTATTCATTGATGTGGTTCTTTAGTTATAAGCATGCTTGAATTGAGTGTGATTGATGTTCAATTTGGTTTTTGTTTGAATTTCAACTTGTTCTCTTTTTGAAATCCTTGATGATGATATTAATTTGATGTGTTTGTTGGTTGTGGGATCATGGAGAACTAATATTAAGCATGGAAGAAGGTTTGAAATTGCAAGAATCACCAATTCTCACAATCATGAGAATTGTAGTGATTCGTGGGAAATGGTAATTCTCATGAATATGGGAAATCTCTCCAGAAACTTTCTGGAAAGAAAACCCATGATCATGGGAATTATGATGATTCCCACGATCATAGGAAACCTCTCTAGAAAGTTTCTAGAGAGGTTTCCCACAATTATGATCGTGGAAATCCCATCCGGGGGGAAATTTAAACTTCCCTCCCATTTTCTTCTTTCACTCGCTCTCTAAATTTTCACTCCCTCTCTCTCTAACCCAAAAAATTCTGTCCTGCCACTCTCTAAAACTCTTCATCTTCCTTTAGATTATTGGTATTTTCTTCCACTCTTCTCATTAATCTTCTAATCTTTTACACTTTTCATGCATTAATCATTCAAAAACCAAAAGGATTTAGGTAAGATTTTGCTCTCTCTCTCTCTAAAATACGAATTTCACTCTCTTTCTCTCATTTTTGCAGATTTTCTTCTTATAATGGCCCCAAGAAAGATGATGGCTAGGAAATCGGTTGACGAACTCCTCCGTCAAGTTTCTAAGGAAGCTAATTCCAATTTAGTGACAACCTATCGGGCCCCATTCTCAATTTACTTAAAAGAAGAAGGTACATGGTTCCGTGAGTTTATGGCTAAGGAATTAGTCAGTGAGGCAAAAAAATTGACCAATTAGCTACCAATATAGGTTGGAATAGGTTTATTCATTGTGATATGCCTATCCATCCTATGATAACCATCGAATTTTTCACTACTATATATAGTGTACCCCTAAAATGGACGTTTTCTGGTTTAGGTTATTTGGTACTGTTTACAAATTTGATTATATTGTCATGCATGGTCTTTTCGATTATTAAAATTTTAGATAATCACACTAATTTTGATGCTGATTCCTATTGGAAAACTATAACGGAGGAAGAAAATTTTGACTCTAGGAATGTGCCGAATTCTTTAATTTGTAGTATCGAACATTTACTCCTACACAAATTTATATGTTTGATTATGTTTAATAAAACTGAAAGTAGTAAATGCTCTGTCAAAGAACTTTTCTTTTACAGTGCATGGATCAAAAAGTAAAAATCAACACATCTTTTAGAATTTTTAGATCAATAGTAAGTGTTGTTAATAAAAAGAGTTCATATTTTAAAATGTCGCATATTGTTACTACTTTAGTTTATTTTTACAACCTTGATGTGGACGACGTGCATACAATATCACATGATATGTTTGATATGTCATATTTGAGGCACTCTGAGATTGTGGAGTTCCATTCTATGAAACTCCGTAATCCTCAGACGTGCACTATAGTGAGGAGCAGGAGGGGCACTAGTACAGCTGCATCCCGACCCTCCACATCTCTTGCAGTTCTGGAGCCAGACGAGGAAGCAGTAGAAGTATAACTAAGTACACCAGCAGAGATCAACAAGTTCCAACAAATGCTCGACCAAATGGCCACAAATCAACAATACATGACATCCCTACTCGATGAACTCGGCACGCAAATGCGGCAAGTTCACAAGGAGCAACTCAGCTTGAAGAAGAGGTTCCTCAACTTCTGTCGAAGGAACAACTTTGAAGCTCCTTCGCCCACACCATTGCCACCATCATCCCCATAAGCCATTTCTTACCTTAAACTTTTCATTTTTGTTATTTCTTTTGATTGTGTTATGTCTTTGTTTGGTTTACTTTCTTTTGTTTAGTTTGATGTCATGTGTTTGATTTATATCTTTTGTTTGGTTTGATTTCATTTTCTTTTGCTTGGTTTGATATCATTTTTTGGTGTCAATTTCTTTTGTTGGGTTTGTTATCATTTTTGTTTGGTTTGATGTCACTTTCCCTTCATTTGTGGTTAGCTTGTCACATTGAGGACAATGTGATCTTTAAGTGTGGAGAGGTGACGTTGACTTTCTTAATTGTATTGTTTGAATTTTTTAATTAGGATGCATATTTAGGCATATTATATGTGTTTTGTGTCAGCAATGGAACCACACTTGAGTCATTCTGATGGATATTGCCATAAAATTCTGTCATGCTAGTTGGAATTAGATTGAATACATTCTTGAACTCAGATTAGCCTACTTAAGTAGAAAACTAAGTTGAGTGATGAAAAGTAGTCGGTTACATAAGCTTAGTCATAATTGAGATTTGAGCAATGAGGTAGTGTAGAAATGCATAATGAGTTTTCATTTGAGCCAAAGTGAGGATTAAGCTATATGACTCCATACATAGTCATTCTATTTCTTTGTTGAGTGTTACTTCCTTAGGTTATTACCTTCAGAACTTGCTTTGAATCAGTTTGCGTCTATTGGATGCATTTTTAATAGAGATGATTAAGGCCCTTTTTGCGTTAACCCTTGGCTTAAATGACCTACCCTTTGATTATCCCTTGCTACCCTCATTGAGCCTTAATCTTTTGTTTCTTGAAAACACCCAAATAATTAAAACCTTAAACCCCATTAACATACCCATTCACAAGCTTAGTTTAGTATTAAGTAATTCATTAGTTGGGATCGTGTGAAAATTTTTATCGAGATGAGTTAAGGATACTTTTACTTGTGAGCTATATTGTATATAATGCTACTTTGAGACATAGTTCTTCCATTTACAAAGAAAAAGAAAAAAAATTAGATAAATAAATAAACAAATATGTTGAAAAGAACAAGAAAGAAAAAGAAAAAGGAAGAACAATTGGGTTCATCAGTAAGTGCAGAGTATTAACATAGTTACCTTAGTGTATCTCGGAGTATGTTTTATTATCCCTTTTCATCCACTTTTTACTTCATGAATGATTGTGCTTAACCCTTTTTCCCTTTTCACCCACCTTAACCATTACCAAATTACAACCTTTAACAAATCCTTTTGATCTATTTATGCATGCAATCATTGTAGAGGAGAATTGGTATATTAGAAGCCTATGGTAGTGTAATTCCCTACAGGAAGATTTATTTTTTGCATCTATACTTATCTTTAAGTGATGGAGCCAATTGGTGAATTTGTTTATGTACACTAATGAAAAAGTAGTCATGATATGTGTATTTAACTTGATATTTAAGTTGGTTTAAATTTAAGAAATTGTATGCTTTGATCTTTGTGAAAATGAAGTGATAAAATTGATTTGTTGCATTTATTTTGCTTGAGGACAAGAAAAGATTTAAATATGGGGATGTTAATTGGTGTGCATTATTATATATTTTTCTTGCATAATTGTTGATTAGTGTTTTAGTTTAAGATTCATTTTGTATATTTTCGTTTAGTTTGATTTCCATTTTTGTTCTTTAATGTTTGATGTTAATTTAGGATAAGAATTGACTATTTTCATGTAAGAAGGAAGATGGAGCAACATGGAGATTGAGCTGGAGATCAAAGAGGAAAAGAAAAGAGGAAGTTTTCTGATCGTGGGAATTGGCAATTACAATCTAGGATAATACACAGGGCTTCATTATACTTAGGATTTTTGAACTATTAAAGGATAATTAAATCTCCATCTTCAAGGGGAGACGAAACCTTTATATAGAAACACCATCCTTAAGTGAAGAACACAAGATTTAAGCCTTGAGGAAGGTGAAGATTCAAGAATTATCGTCAAGATTGGGAAAATATCACATCAACATACAAAATTCCATATTTTGGCAAAGAAGAGAAGAAGCTTCCTTTATTTAATTTTTTGTGTTTTTATTTCTTCTATTCTTTTTAAGATGGTTTATTTGAGTGTTTATGACGTTATGGAGACCATGTTAGGCTGATTTAGTCTTAGAAATTGGTTTTGAACTATTTTCTTAGAACTCATATTTTATTGAATTGAATGAATTTGTCTTTGATGGTTGGTGATTTTATTTGTTATCTTGCAAGAAATCGAGAGAGTGAGTGAGATTAATTGTGTAGCATTGTACAACGAGAGTTGGCAACCTATAGACTTAAAAAATCATCACGTCAATTGATTGGTTAGAAGAGAGATCTCGGGCATATTTTATCTTGTAAAGGGCGTGTGGACTTCTTTTGGGCTTTGTCATGGGCTGATTTGTGTTAAGTGTGCATGTGCTTCATTAAAAAACTCATGTGCATGTTTTATTTTAAGGAACCAACGTGTGGGCCTAGTTTAAAAACCCAATACGCCCCTCTTAAGTTAGTCTTCTATGTTTTCTTGTTTCCTTATCCCATTTGGACTAAGATTAAGCAATTTTAATTTGTTTTGAAGCCCAAATCAGTGTGGGATTTTTTTGGGCAGATTTGTTCCAAGAAAGCCTTTCTTAACATTTTGGGCTTTCTTTAGGTTTTTTAGGTTATCTTTGTTAGGGTTTGTATTGCACAAGGGTATTTAAACCCTTGCTTTATGCGTGAACTTCAGATCAGACGTGAATAAGAGAAAAAATTGGAGAGAATTCGGATTCTAGCTCATTTTACCTTTAGGATTGATTCTACTTATCAAGTCCTAACTTGAGGCGTTAATTCAATTCTTGCAATCTTCATACTCTTTGTTACCTTGTTGATTTAGGGGTAAAGGGTTGTGTTAGATTGATTGAATTTAGGTATTGGGAACAATCAGTAAAACGGAGGTGATCTAGACACTAACTCTAGGTTGTTGCCGTATCACACAATTCAGTTAATAAAATAGGAGGGAGACAAAATAGGGAAAAAGTAATCTCTAGTGATTAGATTCTTGAATTCTGACTTTTCTACAATTGTGGGATTGTTCATTGTTTGTCATTAATCTTTTAGTTTTAGTTTAATTTTCTAAATTATTTTCGTTAAAAACAATTTCTTTTTTTAAACAAAGTTTGATCTAAATTAAGTGGTGTCTAGGAATCAATCTTTGTGGGATTGATATCTGCTTTTAAGCTACAAGTCACAATCCGTTTACTTGCAGTTTTTGAGCATAAAAAGAGTTGATTGTGTTATATAATTGCTCATCAACAGTTGTCACATGGTATTTTAAGTGAGTTCTCCCAATTGGGCTCCATGTCCTTTAGACACTTCATGTTGGGCTTTAAGGAGTAAGACAATGCCTCTTGGACCTTTATGAGATGAAATCTGACTCAACAAGATGGGCTCTATCTCTTAAAGGTCTTGGATCAAACAATTCAATGCTTGCTTCATTCTGTGGCCCTAACTCTTGTTATTGGGCCTCCAACATCTTGTAATGGATCTTTAGGAACATTAGACTTGAATGTTAGGCCTTTGATATGGGAATTTCGTTCAGCCCCTTGCCTTGCACATTCAGACTTCAAATCTGATCCAATTTTCGCTCCTAATCCTCCTTTTGCAAGCAAATCATGTCCAAGGCTTCCTTGAGGCGGATCACACCATGTATGATTCTCTTCTTGTCTTTCACGTGCCCATGGTCCTCCATCATCCCTTCCTCCTCAAAAGGATTCATCCTCGAATCTACAACATCAAAGAGAGATAAATCAGATACATTGAATGTAGCACTAACATTACCATAGGATCTAGGCAAATCAATTTTATGTGCATTATCATTAATCCTTTCTAAAACTTGAAAGGGGCCATCTTCTGTTGGTTGTAGCTTAGATTTCCTTTGTTTTGGAAACCTATCCTTTCTCAAGTGCACCCAAACCCAATCACCAGGTTCAAATATATCACACCTTCAGCCTTTGTTGGCTTGCTTTGCATATTGTTCATTTCTCCTCTTAATGTTGACTCTAACTTTAGCATGCAACTACTGCACAAATTTAGCCATTTTCATACTGTCAAGGTTAGTGAACTCATTAGAAGACAATGGAAGAATTTCCAAAGGAGTCAAAGGTTAAACCCATAATCAATCTCAAAAGGAGAAAATTGAGTAGAAGAATGAATAGCACGATTATATCCAAACTTAATGTGTGGAAGACACTTTTCTCAATTCTTCAAGTTCTTTTGGATGATCACACACAATAATGTAGTCAAATTTCTATTTACCACTTCAGTTTGATCATCCGTTTTAGGATATGCAATAGTAGAAAACAAGAGTTTAGTGCCAAGTTTATTCCAAAGAGTTCTACAAAAGTGACTGAGAAATTTCACATCTCTATCACTCACAATAGTCTTTGGCAACATGCAATCTTACAACCTCTTTAAAGAATAAGCCAACAACATTAATAGCATCATTGGTTTTAGAACAAACAATAAAGTGAGCCATCTTGCTAAATTGATCAACCACCCCAACGATGCTATCCTTTCCACTAGATGATCTTGGCAATCCAAGCACAAAGTCCATAGATATATCGACCCAAGGATGAGAGGGGATAGGTAAGGGAGAATATAAACCATGTGATTGAACCTTAGATTTTGCATTCCTACAAGTAATACATTTAGCACAACTAGAAACAACATCCTTTCTCTTGTTAGGCTAATAAAAATTTTCATGCAAAGGAGCTAAAGTTTTCTCAACACCAAAGTGACCCATCAATCTACCACCATGTGTCTCTCTAACAATTAATTCACGCATAGAGCTAGATGGAATGCAAAGTTTATCTTTTTTGAATAGAAATCCATCAAATCTATAGAAATTATCAATACCATGTTTTTCACAAGATTTTGAAATTTCTGCAAAGTCACAATCAGATTCTTAGATGCCTTTCAACTTCTCAAAACCAAGTAATCTAGCATGCATAGAGGTAAGAAGAGAGTATCTTCTAGAAAGAGCATTAGCCACAATGTTTTCTTTCCCTTGTTTATATTTAATAACATAAGGACAAGTTTCAATAAATTCTAGCCATCTAGCATGTCTCTTGTTCAATTTACCTTGAGACTTTAGAAATTTCAAACTTTCTTGATCAAAATGAATGATAAATTCTTTTAGCCACAAGTAATGTTTCCAAGTCTCTAAAGTCCTTTTTAAAGCATACAACTCTTTATCACAAGTGGAGTAATTTAAAGCAGCACTATTTAGTTTTCACTAAAATAAGCAAGGGGTTTAGAATCCTGAATTAAAACAGCACCGATGCCTATTCTAGAAGCATCACATTCAACCTTAAAAACTTTAGAAAAATCAGGAAGAATAAGAAGAGGAGCATTGGTCAATTTTTCTTTCAAGGTGTTAAAAGCAACCTCTTGTAAATCACCCAATTTAAAAATCACATTCTTTTTTACCAATTCTTTCAAAGGGGCAGTAATCGTAGAGAAGTCCTTCACAAATCTTTGATAGAAGCTTGCCAAGCCATGGAAGCTTCAAACTTCATTCGCATTCTTGGGAGTTGGCCATTCTCTAATTGCCTTCACTTTCTCTTCATCAACTTGAAGTCCTTTGGCACCTACAACAAAACCAAGAAACACAACAGTTTCCATGCAAAAGGAACATTTATTCTAAATTGGCACAAAGCTTATTCTCTCTTAAAATTGCAAACACATCATGCAAGTGTTTCACATGATCATCTAAACTCCTGGAGTACACTAGAATATCATCAAAATAGACAACCACATACTTTCCAATAAAAGGGAGAAACACATGATTCATCAAACTCATGAAAGTACTAGGTGCATTAGTCAAGCCAAAAGGCATGACAATCACTCATACAACCCAAACTTAGTTTTGAAAGCAATTTTCCACTCATCACCATTTTTCATGCAAATTTGATGGTATCCACTTCTAAGATCAATTTTAGAAATATTCAAGCACCATACAACTCATCAAGCATATCATCTAAATGAGGGATTGGGTAACGATATTTTGTATTGATTTTATCGATGGCTTCGTAGTCAACACACATTCTCCATTTGCCATCTTTCTTAGGAACAAGTATAACTTGCACAGCCCATGGGCTCAAGCTTCCTCTCACAAAACCCTTTTTTATAAGCTGTTCAACTTGTCTTTGGATCTCCTTAGTTTCTTCTGAATTGGCTCTATCCGTAGGCCTATTCAGAATTAAAGCTTCAGGAAGGAAGTCTATGTGGTGCTCAATGCCTTTCAAATAGGGCAATCCATCGGGAATGTCCTCCAAAAATAAGTTGTTGAAGTCATGCAACAAAGACAAAACACTAGACAGCAAAGGTGGATTAAGCTCATTAATAGTTACGAAAACATCTTTATATAAAAGTTTATAAGATTCTTCACATTTTAAAGCTCTCTTGATCTCACTTTTTCCAGATAAAGTCACTCTATTTTCTTCATTTTTTCCACTCGTTTTATATTCTCTCTGTTTTTTTTTTGACCTCTCTCTCTTTCTTTTCTTTTGCTCTCAATTTGCGTTCTTTCCCAATCCTCACTTGATGGAGGACCATCCAAGCTTGCAATAGAAGATATCAAAGCCATAGGGCTTGGAGAAAAACCATCTGGTGGAGTTGAGGTCCAAAAAGAGTCGGTTGAAGTCCTGGAGGAGAAGAAGTTGGGCTGCACTTGTTCTTAAAGTTCCAGGTGATGTTGAGCCCATTTGGTAACTTCAAAGCTTGTGTTTTTGCACCTAATCATACTGAATTATTTGAAGTCTAGCAGCAGCAGATTTTTCTCACATTTAAATTGGGCATATTTAAGTCTAATTTAACTAGTATTTGATTTGATATAAAGACTTGTTTTATTTCCTGTTTTATCTTAGCCTAGATTTGTTTTTTTGGCCCAATTTAATTACTTGTTTGGTTTGTTTTATTTTAGCTATTTTATAAGACTTTTATTATAGGTTTTATTTCTATTTTAATGAGCTAAAAAAACTGCAGAATAGGAAAGGTGAGGAGCTGACTTTGTGGCTGCCCATTTGCTTCCTATTTCAGCTCATTTGTTTCCTATTCAATATTAATTTAGAAAAATCTGAGGAAAAGTTGAGATTTTCTCTCAATCTTTTGGCAAGGAATTGTCTAGGTTTTGATGTTTTTCCCAAAGAACAATCATTGGGTTTGATTATTTTTCCAAAAATAATCAAAAGGGCTTGTTTGTTTGCCAAAAACATTCAATCATTTTGTGTTGTGCGATTTCCAAAATTCTATCAGAGTTCCAATTTCGTTTTCGAGTTCTTGTTTCCTGTGTTCATCAAATAAAAAATTTTCCTTCTTAAAGTTTGTTTCTCACATCTTAAATTACAAATCTACAGAAGACATCTTCACCCAATTCGAACCCCATCCTCCTTAAAATTCCCGTTTTCTTCATCTACCTTCATTCTATCGCCCAGATTCAAAATCTACCATAACTTAATCATTCCTCATCCGATTAATCCGAATCTTGTGTCTAAATTCTATTTCACAAAATTTTCTAAAACTTTGCTTCTTTCATCGAAACCAAATTCCCAGCCAATTAATCCAGAAACGTCTTCATGTTCCAGTTTTATCCGATAAAAACCAAATTTCCCAAAAACTTTTCCAATATCCAGCAGACCCTATTCTGATCACTTTCAGGCCATTCCTCCATCATTATTGGTATTAGAGCTAGCTATTTGAGCTGTGATTTGACTCTCCAACATGTCAGGTCCAACTCAAAACGATCTGGAGAAGTTATTCACGAAAATCGATGAGATAGTCTCAAGATGGAGAAGTTTGAAACTTTTCGCCTGGAAGGTGGGGCTGCCAAGACAAAGGACGTTCCCTTGGGTACGTTTGAGAGACCAGGATATACTTCCCATTATCAAGCCGTGGACGATGAATTTCATGATGAGTTAAATGAATCTATGGCTTCTGGTCATGATTATGGCATTATAATAGGTGGAAACGGTCAACGAGGGAGAGGTAGAGGTCCATATGGTGTTAGCCATTTAGAACCGGTTAGAGGCCCTCAAATTCATCAACCTAGAAATGATAGAAATGATCGGATTGATGATATGTTCAATATTAAAGTTGATTTGCTTGAGTTTGTTGGGAAACTTGATGTTGATGTTTTAAATGAGTGGTTATATACAGTTGAAAGAGTTTTTGAGCTAAAAGATGTGCCTGAAGGTAAAAAGGTGAAGTTAGTTGCAATGAGATTGAGAGGGTATGCTGCCCTTTGGCGGGATAATTTGCAAAATAAGAGGCTTAGAGAAAGGAGGCCGAAAATCACTAGATGGGATAGAATGAAGATAGGATTGGAAGAAACATTTGTGCCTCTTTCGTTCAAAATAGAAGGCCAGTTGAAGAGTATGTTATGGAATTTGAGCAATATTTGTTAAAGAGTGGTTTAGAAGAAAGTGAAGAAGTGATTGTGACAAGGTTTGTTAAAGGCCTTGATCAAGAGTTGCAAGGTTTTGTGAAGATGTATCCGTTTGACACTTTCAATGAAGTGAATAGGCTTTCTTTTAAGGGAGAGATCAATTTAAAACACCAAAGATCCACCAAACTCTCACCCAGATCGAGCCATATATTTAACCCAAGAACCAGCCCATTCCAACCATCCTTTAAGCCAAAATTCATCCCACCTCAAACCTCACCACAAAAACTACTTAGCCCTCAATCGAAGCCTAACCCACCATCACCATACACTCCAAAATCTCTCTACACACCAAACAGCTCCCAAAGCCCCAAATCCAAGCTTAGATGCTGTAAATGTCAAGGTTATGGCCACTTCCAATCAGGGTGCCCCAATAGAAAAGTGATGACAATTCAAGAAATGGAGGAAATTGACAATGCACTTGAGTGTGAGGAGGCTTCCCCTTTGGGAGAAGAAGAGAAAGAAGAGGAGAATGTAAACCGTGGTAGCAAGTGGAGAAGACATTGATGCTGAAATGTTAGAGCTACTTAGAATTCTTAATAGTGAGAATGGAGGTAAAGACTGGAAGAGAAAATCACTCTTTCATACAAAATGTGTAACCGGTGGTAAGAAGTGTAATGTGGTAATTGATAGTAGAGCTTTTGACAATGTGGTTTCTAATGAATGTTGGACAAGCTTAGCTTGAAAACCGAACCCATTCCATGTCTTTATAAGCTCACTTGGCTTGATAAGAAGCATGAAATCAAGGTTTCAAGAAGATGTTTGGTTCCTTTTGCTATTGGGAAATATGAAGATGAAGTGTAGTGTCCTGTAATTCCCATGTCGGCTTGTCATTCGCTTTTGGGCAGGCCTTGGTTGTATGATAGAGATGTTGGCCATCAAAGAAGAGCAAACACTTATTCTTTGAAGCATGTGGGCAGAAAATTTCTACTAACTCTTATGAAGTCGGATGTGAAGAGGAAGGTAGAGAATGGACCTGTTTTGTTGAGTATTGATGAAAGAAAGGCAATTGTTGACGATTTGCCTTCATTTGCACCCTTGGATGTGGAAGATTATGCAAAACCAAAGCCACAAATTCCTCGAGTTGTTCAAGACTTGATTGAGCAATTTCCTACAGTTTTTCCTAGTGAGCTTCCTAAAGGGTTGCCACCTATGAGGTTAATTCAACGTGAAATAAATTTTGTTCCCAGAGCTATTATTCCTTATAAACAATCCCATAGGATGAGTCCTAAGGAGGGAGAGGCTTTGCAAGCTATTGTGGAGGATTTGTTAGAAAGGCAATTCATTAGGCCTTCTACAAGTCCATGTGTAGTTCCAGCTTTTGTTGTGCCCAAGAAAAATGGGAAATGGAGAATGGTGATTGATTCAAGAGCAGTTAACAAAATCACAGTCAAGAATAGGTACCCAATTCCTAGGCTTGATGACATGCTTGACCATCTTCATGGAGCAACAATTTTTACTAGACTTGACCTTGCCAGTGGATTTCATCAAATCCGTGTGAGAGAGGGAGATGAGTGGAAAACAACTTTCAAAACAAAGGAGGGACTTTATGAGTGGCTTGTCATGCCAATGGGGATGTCAAATTCTCCATCCACTTTCATGAGGCTTATGAATGAGCCTTTTCAAAGCATTATTGCGGAGAAAAGAGCCTAAGAAATTGTCAAGTTACATGAGCAGGTCCAAGAGAACATAAGGAAGCATAATGAAGCTTACATGAGGCATGCAAAGAAGAAGAAGCCAGTAGAGTTCGAAGAAGGTGATCTAGTGTGGGTTTACTTGAGAAAAGAGAGGTTTGCAAAGTCAAGAAAGTCCAAGTTGAGTGACTAGGCTGATGGTCCATTCAAAGTGCTCAAAAAGATCAACAACAATGCCTACAAGATTGAGTTACCGAATCATTACCCAATGTCCAATAGTTTCAATGGAAATGATCTAAAACTTTATGTGGAGGACACTATGATTGACTCTAATTTAGGTAGTGAGGCCAGTTCTTAAGAGGGAGAGGATGATGGAGGGCCATCCAAGCTTGCAATTGAAGATATGGAAGCTATGGGGCTTAGAGAAAATCATCAAGTGGAGTTGAGGTCTAAAAACAATCGGTTAAATTCTTGGAGGAAGAAGAAGTTGGGCTGCACTTGTTCTTAAAGCTCCAGGTGATGTTGAGCCCATTTGGTGACTTCAAAGCTTGTGTTTTTGTACCTAATCATACTGAGTTCTTCGAAGCCTAGGAGCAGTAGATTTTTCTCACATTTAAATTGGGCTTATTTAAGTCTAATTTAACTAGTATTTGATTTGATATAAAGACTTGTTTTATTTCCTGTTTTATCTTGGCCTGGATTTGTTATTTTGGCCCGATTTAATGACTTGTTTGATTTGTTTTATTTTAGCTATTTTGTAAGACTTTTATTATAGGTTTTAATTCTATTTTAATGAGCTAAAAAACTGCAGAATAGGAAAGGTGAGGAGCTGACTTTGTGGCTGCCCATTTGCTTCCTATTTCAGCTCATTTGTTTCCTATTCAATATTAATTCAGAAAAATATAAGGAAAAGTTAAGATTTTCTCTCAATCTTTTGGCAAGGAATTGTCTGGGTTTTGATTGTTTTTCCCAAAGAACAATCATTGGGTTTGATTATTTTTCCAAAAAAAATCAAAAGGGCTTGTTTGTTTGCCGAAAACATTTAATCATTTGTGTGTTGTGCGATTTCCAAAATTCTATCCAAGTTCCAATTTCGTTTTCCAGTTCCTGTTTCCTGTGGTCATCAAATCAAAATTTTTCTTTCTTAAAGTTTGTTCCTAACATCTTAGATTACAAATCTCCAGAAGACATATTCACCCAATTCGAACCCCAGCCTCCTTAAAATTCCAGTTTTCATCATCTTCCTTCATTCTAACGCCCAGATTAACATGTCACCACAAAATCCACCATAACTTAATCATTCCTTATTCGATTAATCCGATTCTTGTGTCTAAATTGTAGTTCACAAAAATTTATACAAATTTTCTTCTTTTCTTGAAACCAAATTCCCAGAAAATTATCCGAGAAACTTCTTCATATTTCTGTTCCAGTTTTATCTAATAAAAACCAAATTTCCCAAAACTTTTCCAATAACCACCAGACCCTATTCTGATCACTTTCAGGCCATTCCTCCATCATCACTTGATCCTCATAAGATTTAATGGGCCTAAGAGGTTTCAGCACAATATTTTTAACATGGAAAGGAAAAGAATAACAATTTTTGTATCCATCATGCCTAACTTTTCTATCAAATTGCCAACCAAGCAAAACATATACAATATATATAGGTGCAACATCACATAAAATATCATCATGATACTTGCCAACAGAAAATATAACCATTACTTGTTTGGTTACTTTCACCTTACCATAATCATTTAGCCATTGCAATTTATATGGTCTAGGATGTTTCAAAATAGGCAAATTAAGCTTGTCAACAAGTAAAGTACTAGCAACATTGGTACCACTTCCACCATTTATGATTATGTTACAAACTTTACCATTAATGAGACACCTTATATGAAAGATGTGCTCAAATTGCTCTTCTTCAAGATCTTTTGGTTGGATATTAAGAGCAGGCCTAGGCAAAAGGGCTTCACCAACCTTAGCATCACAATCAACATTGGAAGCATCCGTCAATGGAGGCACATCATCAAAATCATCACTGTCACTACTTTCACTAGCAACATCACCATTCTTAAGCAAATTCATAGTTCTTTTGTAGGGCATTGAGAAGCAATATAACCAAAACCTTGACATTTAAAGCACTTAACTTTATAAAGAAGAAGATGGTTTAGAGTCATTTTTATCTTTAGGATTTGGAATAGAGAATTTAGCTAACTTTCCCTCTTTAGCTTGATGTCTCCCTCAGTTTTGAAGGAATGTTTAGACTCCTTCAAGCTGTTCTTCAAAGAACTCGATCCAGCACCATTTTGGATCTTTAATTGCTTTTCTACCATGATGGCTTTATGCAATAACTCATCCATGTCAAGGAAATTTTGTAGCTCTACAATGGAAGCAATTTCAGGGTACAAACCATTAATAAATCTTCTCATGGTAGCTTCCATGTCTTCATTAACATTGGCCCTAATCAAGATGATCTCCATCTCTGGGTGGTAACCTTCAGCACTCATAGATCCTTGCCTCAATCTTTGCAGCCGCTTGAACAAGTCTCGATAGTAATGACTTGGAACAAAGCAATTTCTCATGATGGCTTTCATTTCTTATCATATGTGGATTAGTCTTTCAAGATTCCACCTTCTATTTACTTGCAATTGATCCCACCAAATACTAGCATAGTCACAAAATTCAACAACAACAACAACAAGTTTTATCTTTTCTTTTCACTATATGTATGACACTCAAATACATGTTTTATTTTCCTTTCACTCTAAATATATTTTAGGATCATTTTTCCCTTGAAAAGAAGGGATTTTCAATTTTATATTGTCAAGTTCATTATGAGAAGGAGCTTGTCTACCTCCCCTAGTGTTGGAAACTTCATCCTCAGATTGCACATCTTCATCTTCTTCATGGAATGTCCTTCTAGGACCTTTGGAGTTTGAGGTGGATTGGATGTCATCCAACCTAGCATTCAATCTCGGGAATTGATCTTGCACAGCATTCATAAAGACTTTGAGATCTTTGCTCATGTGATTCATCTTCTTGAGACGTGTTTATGAACTGCAAAATGTTAGTGAACAACAAAAAACAATATGACCTCACCACTCAACCTCATTTGTATACACTCAACAGATGCCAAACAACTCGTGTATCACACAAAAATTGGCGTTTTCCTATAATGCAAACACTCTAGCCTTTTACCATTCAACTTGCTTTCTATGGTATCCTTATTTGAAACAAGACACAATCAAATAGAAGAATTCAAACCAAGAGGCAGCCAAGACTAGAATACCAAAATAAAATTCTCAAAGAATCCAAAAGGGGAAGCAGGGTGTGGCAAATAAAGAAGAAGAAGGAGATGAATATGCAAAGGGAAGGGGACTTGAAGGGAAAGGAGAGCTCAACAATTCTGAAAACAAGAGAAAATATAGAGGTTAGCACTAAGAGTATTAGGAAAGGGAAATGATGGAAAAGTGGAAAAACTTGGAAACCAAGGAAAAATAGTATAAGGAATGAATTAAGGAAGTGATTACCTCAAGAAAAGTCAAACTTGAATCTGAAGAAAGATGAATGAGGCAAGAAATAAAATAGGAAAGTAATAGAAATAAGAAAGTGCAGCAAATAGGAAAGTAAGCAAGTTCCAAGCAATACAAGATAGGAAAGCACTTGCAATTCAAGTTTAAGAAATAGGAAAGATGTTATCTTTTATTTGATTGTGATTAGGAAAGTAGCAAACTTGGACTCCACTTCTCTAGAAATTGCAATGCACACTCTGATTGTTTTCTTCTCCTTTTTTTAATTTTTTGATGAATTTCTTTTTTTCTCTTTTTTTGTTGACTTCTGCTTCTTTTTTTCCATATAATTTGAAGTTCATACAAATAAATATGGAAAAAATGCAAAGCAATTTTCAAAAGCTAGATGCTTTCAAATTTCGACTTAGTGTAACTTGCTCTAGAAAGCTTGGATTTGAATTATTCCAAAAGAGGAGAAAGAAGAGATTCTAAACTTGAAGAAACACCTATTATTCAGAAAAAAACTCAAAACAAAACGTGAACAAAACAATGGATGAAAAATGGACAGAGAAGAACAAAAATAAACAACAAAATGATAGTTATTTGAAATCTAGCAACCAAAGTGCTCTGATACCAAATGATGGGAGACCCACCAGGAACTTGTCCTAGATAACCTTCAACAAGATGGAACTATGTCAGGGAATGGCTAAAATCAAACACACACGAAAGCACAAGAAACAAACTTGAAAAGATAGAAATAGAAAACAAAGAGAAAAGGGGTTAA
Organism: Erythroxylum suave; assembly: GCA_027563595.1. Taxonomy (NCBI): domain Eukaryota; kingdom Viridiplantae; phylum Streptophyta; class Magnoliopsida; order Malpighiales; family Erythroxylaceae; genus Erythroxylum; species Erythroxylum suave. Next base: position 2,478,896 of record JAOSBN010000007.1, on the reverse strand, counting down.
AAGAATGTTGGTTAATGGAAAGAACCCTAAGAGAATTTATCTCTTAGAACCCTAGCAAGAATGTCAGCCAATGGAAAGAATCCTAAGAGAACTTGTCTCTTAGAACTCTAACCTTGGGATGCCACAAAGGAAGACCACTCCTTTGATAAGTCAAATATTCTCAAAGAATACAAAGAAAGCGAGAATGCTCTCAATAATATCAATATTATTTCTGAATGAAAAAATCCCTTTCAAAGTACATAGAGGGTCCTTATTTATAAGAAAAACTTCCTAAATTAATGTTCTAAAGAAGTAACTAAATAAAAGGAAACAAATCAATCCCTAAAAGGAAACAAAATAAACTTATAAAGGTGTTGACTAGATGACTTTATTTCAAGGAAAACAAAAAAAAGGAAACTAATTAAAACATGATTTGAACATATTGGACCTTATAGATCACGTCATTCTCCTTATTTTAAGTGGTAAATGGTTGTCACATGGTATTTTAAGTGAGTTCTCCCAATTAGGCTCCATGTGGGCCTTTGGACACTTCATGTTAGGCTTCAAGGAGTAAGACAATGCCTCTTGGACCTTTATGAGATGAGATCTGACTCAACAACATGGGCTTTATCTTTTGAAGGTCTTGGATAAAACAATTCAATGCTTGCTTCATTGTTTTGGCCCTAGCTCTTGTCACTGGGCCTCCAACATCTTGTAATGGATCTTTAGGAACATTAGACTTGAATGTTAGGCCTTTGATATGGGAATTTCGTTCAACCCCTTGCCTTGCACATTTAGACTTCAAATCTGATCCAATTTCAACTCCTAAGCCTCCTTTTGCAAGCAAATCATGCCCATGTATGCTTCTCTTGTTATCTTTCAAATGCCCATGGTTCTCCATCATAAACTCTACCCATTTTGCATGCTTGTGGCTTAGCTTTCCTTGTCCTTTGAGATATTTCGAAGAATCTTGATCTGTGAGTATAATGAATTCCTTGTACCAAAGATAGTGATGCCAGGTCTTTAATACTCTCACTAAGGCATAAAACTCCTTATCATATGTTGGGTAGTTAAGATTTGCTCCACTTAACTTTTCCCTAAAGAACGCAATTGGTCTGCCTTCCTCCATTAAGACTCCACCAATAGCTATTCCACTTGCATCACACTCAAACTCAAAAGTTTTAACAAAGTTAGGCAAAGGAAGCAAAGGCATAAAATAAGTTTTTCTTTAAACAAGTTAAAAGCATCATCATGTTCCTTATCCCACTTAAATCCCACATTCTTTTTTATGCATGTAGTTAATGGTGTAGCAATTATCAATAAATGCTTAATGATTCTTCTATAAAAGCTAACAAAACTGTGAAAACTTCTTACTTCTCTAACAAAAGTAGGTAAACTTCTTACTTCTCTAACAAAAGTAGTTTCAGCCATTCCCTAATTACTTTTACTCTCTCTTGATCAACATGTATTCCTTTATCTTCACAACATAACCAAAAAAAGTAAGTTTATTAGCTCAAAAAGTGCATTAAGTTTATTAGTGGAAAATGTGCATTTCTTTAAGTTAGCATATAATTTTTCCTTCCTAAGTGCATCAAAAATCCTTCAAATGTGTTACACGCCCATCCAAATTCTTACTACAAACAATTATATCGTCAAAATAAACAACATCAAATTTACCATTAAAAGCATGCAAAACAGATTCATTAGTCTCATGAATGTACTAGGTGCATTGGTTAATCCAAAATGCATCACCAACTACTTGTACAAGCCATGTTTAATTTTGAATGTAGTTTTTTGTTCATCACCCCCATGCGTTTTTGTTTGACGATATCCAAAATTTAAGTCAATCTTTGAAAACACACATGAACTGTGCAATTCAGCCAACATATCATCTAGCCTAGGGATAGGATGTCTACACTTCACCGTGATTTTATTGATGGTTCGACAATCAATACACATTCGCCAAGAACCATCCTTCTTATGTACTAACAAAATAGGAATTGTACATAGACTCGAGCTTTCAAGAACATATCCTTTTTTTCTATAAGCTCATTTGCTTGCTTTTGGACTTCGCTGGTCTCTTCAGAATTGCATCTATATGCTGGCCTATTTGGTATGCTTGCTCCTAAAATGAAATTAATTTGGTGTTCAATTCCTCTAATTGGTGGCAAACCATTAGGAATTTCTTCAAGAAAGAGATTTTCATTTTCCTACAAAAGATCAACAATAACACTAGGCAAACTCTTGTTAATTTTGTTAGAAGCAATCAAAACATCCTTATACATAAGTACAAGTAGGGGCTATGTGCTTTTTATCTTTGTATAAACACTCATTTTTCTTCCACTCAATTCTTCCTTGTTTTTCTCTCTGCACATTTTTCTCATTGCTCTTATTTTTACCATGCGTCATTTTCTTTTTTCTTTCTTACTACTCCCCAAAGTTTTAGTCAATGAAGACGCAAGCCATTCAAAATCTATTTTATGCACATTTGGTCTTCAAAATTCGCCTTTGGTGATAATAAAGGTCTGAGTTGAAATTCTATCCATCCATTATTAAAGAGTAACAATTCTTTAACCCACCATGAATCACCTTCCTATCATGTTGCCACGGTCTTTTTAACAACATTTGCCTAGCATACATAGGTACCACATCAGACCATGCCTTATCCTTATATCCACTAGTGGAGAAAGAAACTAATACTTGCCGATTCACCTTCAGAACCCCACTATCATTTAACCATTGTAATTTGTATGGTTTTAGATGTCTAATTGTAGGTAATTTCAGTTTCTCCACAAGAAAAGTAGCTATATTGTATAACTTTCCACTACAAAAATCGCATTACACAACTTATTAGCAATGAAATAATGAGTATGGAATAGATTTTCATGTTTTTCACCATGTTCTTTATTTTTTACTTTGCAAACTAAATGTGCATTATACAACCAATGTTTCTCCTTTAGTACATCATCACTAGCATCTTCCCATGGTGGCATATCATTATCATCATCCTCTCTCACTTTCAGATTCAATAGCCCCATCCCTCATGATTATTACCCTTTTATTAGAACATTCAGGTGCTAAATGAACATGTCCCAAGCACTTAAAAAACTTAATTCATCTAGTTTAATTCTCATTTTTACCCTTGTTGCCTACTTCATTTTTATTCTTAAAATCACCAAATTTAGGCTTAGCAAAGGGTTTATCATCCTTTTTACTCCAATTCAATTTCCAAGAAGAAGAACTCGAATAAGTTTTAGAATCATACGTACATGTATCCTTATGTTTGAGCTACCTTTCAATTTTCATGGCCACATTTACGATGTCTTCAATCTCCACACAGTGTTGTAATTCCATAAGATTAGAAATGTTCTTATTCAAGCCACTTAAGAACCTAGTAATAGTTACCTCATGATCCTCCTCCACATTATGCCTTATCATGACTATCTCCATCTCTTTGCGATACTGTTCCACACTCACGAAACCTTGTCTCAAAGTTTGTAAACACTAGTGCAAATCCTTATAATAGTGGCTAGTGAAAAATCTCCTTCTCATGATTTGGTTCATCTCCAGCAATGTCTCCATAGGTTTTCACAATTTCCACACCTATCGTTACACAATTGATCCCACCAAACAATAACATAATCACAAAATTCAATAGTCACTAATTTTACCTTTTTTCTTGAGAATAATTATAGCATTCAAAGATCATCTCCATTTTTCTTTCCCACTTCAAAGAGCCATCTAATTTGTTCTTCCCATAAAAAGGAGGAATCTTCATTTTAATGATGCCTGTATTTTAGTCCACATTGTCAAAATGTCTTATCCTATTTTGTCTTATAAGATTAATGTCTTGACCACCAACAGTAGCTTGGTCATCTTCTGTATCAATTTCACCATAATAATTATTATGGACAAAGGCTGGATTCCTTCCTTATCGTGGCTCACCTTGCAATTTGGCAAGTGCATCATCACGTTTTTCTAAATGATCTCTTCCATCTCGCATCATTTTGAACATTCATTCAACTTACTGGTGCATTGCTTGAATTACGTGATCATTTGAGTAAGAACTAGCTTATTTGTCTTTGTTAGACATTTCTTAATCCTATAAAAAATAAGAACCTCACACACTCCCTTATGTGTTTCATGTTGAAATGCCTATGGTCTACAAATCATATTACGCAGCAGAATGGACCATAAAATTTTGGTCTTGTGCTTTGGTAAATCAAAAATTTCATAACAAGAAGTTTCAGAATTACCTCTTGTAGCACGCGGATTAGATTTCCTTCTCAGATTTCTTGACGCTGCAGATCGTGAAAGTCCTCTACCGGTATCCACACAAGGATGAACGATCCGGACAGTGGCTAATGTGTGCTAACACGTTCTAAAATACTTTACAACGCCACACTCTTTTTCTATCGGGAAAGATGATGATTGGCTAGGATTTTCGTATGTCTTCCAATAAGACTTAATCCCTCTATTTATAAAGAAACCTTAATCCTAAACCCTTTAGGATTATGGAAGCCCAGTAAGTTTCGGCCCATATTGTATCTCATATAATAAAAGCCTGACAACTTAATTGAATCTTTAATGCCTAATAAGTTAGACCCAAGAGAATAAGCTCAAATCACATCACTCTTTGTGTGCGACCTTGTATAGGCTCATTTGATGTTGGTAATGGGCTTGATCACACTTCATGGCCCAAAGTCATAAGTGGCCTCTAGTAAGACATTATGACTACCCAAATCAAATGAGGATCGATAATTCGATTTAACCTGTAACCATGGTTACAAACTCAATCCTTTTATAACACGATATCAAGATTAATCATAAGGCAAGTTACATGTCAACCTTTGATCAATCATAGTTTCTTGATTCCCAAGTTGACTGACTATAACAAATGACATTGATGACTCTTCATCAATTCATTTGAGCACGGCC
>JAOSBN010000007.1:2461343-2473879 GCA_027563595.1 Erythroxylum suave | reverse complement strand
ATAAAATCATACTAGACTCCAAAATTCCCAATTCATAAATTCCAACTTATTTTCACGCTAAATAAATTAATAAAATAGATAAATAGAATATAAAATCCTAAAAAAATACGGGGTCCAACAATTTGATCCCGCCAAATTATAGCATAATCAATAAACTCCTCAGTAGCAAGCTTTACCTTTTTCTTCTCAGAGTAATTATGGCAATAAAAAGCAAGTTCTACCTTCCTTTCCCAATCCAAGTATGCATCAAGATCATTTCTTGCTTAGAAGGGTGGAATCTTCATTTTGATGTTATATCAACTCTTCCATCTTATCTTCTCACATCTATTTTACCATCCCTCCCATATCTATTTCTATTCAAATTGCCTATTGGGCCTTGATCTTCATCATCGCCATCATCGCCATTAGAGTCATCATTAGTAGCATGCTTATCAAGAGTTTGTGTGCTAGGGTTTTTGTGGTTGTCCCTCTTTTATATTAGCTACAGTAACCTCTTGCTTCTTAATCCTATCTTTCATCTCTTCAAACATAATGTGCATTCACTCAAATTACTTTTGCATAGCTTGTATTGTGAATGAATTCACTTCTACATCATCTCCACTCACAACTTTACAAGTCATGTTGAAAACCAACGAAAGAATGTTGGAAATATACTCTCAACATTCCTTATGTTTTTCTCTCAATTATTTTCACTCAACTCTCGTGTTTACACACTTTATATTTGGCTTTTCACTATAATGGTGCTTACATAAACTCTTACCTTTTATCACTCTTAGAATTCCTATTTTAGTTCTTTATGGAACTAAATAAATCAAATTAAGACAATTAAACTTGTAGCAAATATTCAAAATGGATTAGAATGTAGCAAAGGAAATTGAAATAAATGAAAAAGGATTAAAAAAAACAAATAGAAACGATTGCGAAGGAATAAGAACACAACAAATTAAGGATAGGAGAAAAGAAATTGAATCACAAAGAGAAGGAAAAATAAGGAACTTAAAAACACAAATTGCAAATATGATTTCTAATAGAATAAAAATTAACAACTAACTTTGACTAAGAAATCCTTATTAGGGAGGTATAGCTCCCGTAATAACAAAACCAACTAGCCTTAATCTTCTTCTTTTCTTTTCAATTTGATAACTTCTCTTTTTTCTTAATAACATAATAACAAAAACAAGTGGAACAAAATGAAAACAAACAGAAGGAAGAACATATTAAATTATGGATAACCAAACTTGATTTACAGCCAAGCTCTGATACCAAATGATATGAACCTTAAGGATAAGCCTTGGGATCCAACAATTGCACAATGGAAGCAAGAAAACCAAGAAAGCTAAAACACCTTGACCCGATGTCTATAGAAGACAAGAACCAAAGGTATGGGATACATTTTAAATACCACAAGATAATAATCTTGATAAGTTCATAAGCTCCCAAAAGAATCAAAGAGAAATTAACCTCACTCAAATGAATTCTAAATTTTTCTAAAGTGTCTTGAAAACTAATGCCTTTATATAAGCATTAGTTTTGTGCTAATGAAGGTAAGAAAACACCTAATTGAATAATTTGACCAAAATAAAAAAATCACCATGATTTAAGATAATCATAGACTGAACATAATCCTAACAGCAGGTCTGGACAAGAAACAAAAGGAAAACATATTATTTGATGCCTAAAATCACTCTTAACCTGTTGAGACAACTTACAAATATTTTTTATGCATAAAACATTATTTGATGCCTAAAATCACTCCTAATTCGTTGAGAGAGCTTGCAAACCTTTTTTATTTATAAAACACACTATTTGATGCCTAAAATCACTTATAATTTGTAGGGACAACTTGCACACATGCTTTAATGACTCCCACAAATCTTGGTTAGTTTGAACATGTCTTAGAATGCTTGGAACATACTGGAATAACTTAGACACTTATTAGACTTCTTGACTTAGTTTGAATCAAATTTATTGGGCCTTGAATTCTTTCCAAGCTAATTAGAGAATTCAAGCTAATTAGAGCTTAATTAGTCCGTATCCCTTCGAATAGCTCATTTATAACTTCCTTTACCTTCTTAGCTCTAGTTTTTGTAATTGCTCAATGAATCCTTTGGAGTTTTGCTTAAGCCACCTTGCTTCTCATCATATCTAATATTGCAAAATTTAGCAAAATTTTACTCAAGATTTAATTAAATTCTTTTCAACAAAATGTGCAAAAGAATTAACTAAATTGACTTTGAAATTATATTTTTGACTACTTCAAATTTTTGTCATATTATTGATTATTTTGAATTAATATTATAAAACAAATAAAGTTAAATTTCTTAAATATAATTTTGACCTTAATTAACGTACCCGAGATGACGCAAAAATAAGGTACTAGATACAAGCAACTCAAAAAACCACCTCAAAGACTGACATCGATTACATACATTTCATTCCTGATTAATTTAGGTCTTTTCCAATACTAAGCAACACTGAAAGAGCCTGCGGTGCTTTCTACAAACTTCCTTGCTCCCTTAAACCATCTCTTGTCTCCGGCTTGCGCCTTGCAGATATAAAGTTTGCCGTCTTTAACAGCAGCTGTGATTAGCTGGTGCTTACCACCCTCGTCTCCATCAGCTGTTCTCGTCAGTACAGACAATGTGTAGTATGTTATTCCGTTAATCACTGGCGATGAAGCCTCCAACATGTTGGCTGTTGCCACGTTGTTGGTGTCGAAACCACCCTACGTTATCAGTAAATACCAATTAGTATTGACCATATAACACTCCTAACCACATCTCAGATTCTACTTATAATTATCCTTGAGATGGATTATCACATAGAATGCTGCAGACCATTCACAATGCTGTCTATTTGATAACAAATCTAGCATAAAGTACCTCAGAGTCAGTTTTCCCAAAATAGGCTTGTTTTCCCAGCAAGTAGTCCACCTGTAGTGAACAAACAAAATGATAGTCCGCTAAAGGGCTTGCAATCTTTGAGTCTTAAGCTCTATTTCTTTCTCACCCTCAAAATGTAAGAAATTCTTTGACTTAATAACAAAACCATCCATAAAATGGTCCTTTGTTTATCAAGAAATTAGGAAACAAACTAGAAAATTCCAGCTCTCACAAAAAACCTGGCTATACCTTTGCAAGGAACTCTTCAGGTGAACCATAATCAGTGATGGTTTTCTTATCAGTTGGGCTGATTATGACTTGAACATTGCTGTTAGGGTCGAAGTTGTCCTCGTACCTAAGAACTTGACCAGGAAACTCTCTCTCCTTGCTTGGATTCCATTTTGATGGGATCTGCAACTTGAAACCATCTCCATCGTAAGGTAAGAAGTCTGTGTTGGTTTTTGGCTTCCCAAAAACATTAGCTGCAACGAATCATTGTTGAAAAGATTGATCTCAAATATTCTTCCCTTAAAATATTCAAATGACCAATGCATATAACATAATTATGTAATGGACTTGGCAATTAATTTGACAATGCATTCTACTAACAGGTAACAAAATACAAACTTCTATACACCTACCAAACTTCCTTTTTTCTTATGTTTCGAGCATACTTAGCAGGTTGTTTTGTCGAAAGAATCAGAAATTGTTTGATTATCTCAAAAAAATCCAGTAAAAAATAGAGGAGGAATCAAATCATATAAGTTTTTTCTACTCATTATTATTCAACACTATCTAAATGAAAAGTTTCTTCATTCTCGCAACACAGAAGCCCTGTCAGTATTCTCTTCCTTGAATCTCTCATCAAAAACTCATCGACCAGGAATGATCATTAAATGGAGAACATAAAGAATATTCAACTCCTCTGACAAATTTAGAGTTAGTAATGCTATAGTTGATGTAATCTACTGTGTAGAAAACGAAAGATTTGAGAAAAGAATCAACTTTATCTCCCTATAACTTGGGAAGTTTCACGCATTTTTCACTTGCCAGCTTCACCATAGGCTGCATCGGCAGGAGCCACCTTGGAGCCAATGGCGGCAGCACCAACGAGGACCGTCAGAGCCAATCTGCGAGAAACAACAATGTTATCTTCCTCCTGTACAGTCTGCTTCTGAGCTCGGCAAACCAGCAGAGAAGGCTTCATGCTAGATACAAGTAGCTGTGAAGATACCGATGACTTGGTTGGAGTGGTGAGTGCAAGGTGGTGCAAGAAACATGCAGTGGATGCCATTTTTCTTTTTTTGTCTCTTGACTTTCTCGCCAAGTGCTGCTTTGTTTGTTACGAGCAGAGATCCGCTTAATTGGTAGAGCTAGAAAAATCCGGACGCTGAAATGGTAACGACTGAAGGTTCACGGATGGTTTTCGACATTGGATGATGGACAGGATTAGATTTTCGTTAATTGGGATAAGATTTTAGAGGCTCCGAGTAGTGCCACTTGGCACTGAATTCTATAGATGTCTTGCTCGGTTCATGGAGCTTTTTGCTTCCTTATATGAATCAAGGAGTTGCTGGTAATTTACTTTTATAATGACCCTTTTTATGAGTTTCATGTAAGCCAACTGAATATATATTAACAGTAATATATCTTACAATCATAAATAAAGTGAATATTTTTTGGTTCTAAACTAGGGTATCCACAAGAAATTCTAGTGACTAATCTCATCGCTAGTTTGGAAGCACCTCACAGGGTGGAACAGCTGGCTCAAGGATTTAAGGCTGTTCCATACCCAAAGTCAAAGATCGAACCCTTGACTTTTGGTTAAGGATAGATGAATCCCTTCTACTCAACCACACCCCTTAGGTTAAATGAATATGTATATATGTTATAAATAAACTGAATGCGAAGGAAATTGATCTACCTCCTATCATTAACATTCTTGTCTGAAAATGTTCAAATGTTCTACATAATTGGAGTTATTCTAACCTTTTAGGTCATGTTTGGTTAGACATAAGGCTTTTAATATAATGGAATAGTTTATAATAGAATGTAATGTAAATGGATTTAATATTAGAAAACTGTTATTGATAGAAGTATTTATAATGTAATATAATAAATTGTTGTTTATCATTTTACATTACATCTTAAATCTCTCAAATCGGAGATAACTTATTTTTATTGTTTATGATATAATGAGATGTAATGTTAAACCTTAACTTATTTTTATTGTTTAGGATATAATGAGATGTAATGTTAATCCATCAAATTCAATCCTATTCCAGTTCATTCTATTATAAACTTTCCTTCCAAACGATGAAATTATATTCCATTCCATTAATAACCACCCAACTAAACATAACCTTAGTCCCAAATTGATAATATATTTTTGGAGGGTAAAATAAGCTTAGGGACCCAAAAATCTGCAAGTACAAAAATATATTAATGTGCTCTCTTCAAGCATATTTGCAATTACCACAAAATCAGAAAATTAGGTCAACATACTCAATGCATAAGGTTCCCCACTTTGCGGGAATATGGAGAGGGTTATATTGTACACAGTCTTACCTTTGTATTTTTGTAAAGAGATTGTTTTCGTAAACTGAACCAACAACCTTATGATCATAAAATAGTAACTTTACAAAGAGGTTATTTTTGTAACTTGAACATGAGACCTTATGGTCACAAAATAAGAAAATTATTATATACAAATTACTTAACGTTAGACCATTTATGAGTATTAAAGCTACCTAGTATATGATAAATATCTCATATTCTTTCACTTGATCCATACGTTTAACTTGGTATCAAATCCTAATCTGATCTAAATCTAGTATATGAATCATGACAATAGGTCCTCTAATAATTGACTATTAACTTCCATTTATTACAATATACTATAGTTTGTATCAACTTGAATGTAATAATATTACTTAATAAATAAACCATATGTTTATTCCAAGTCCAAAATAATAAATTTTATCAAAATTCAATGATGTGCACAATAATATAAGAAAAATATTATAAGAGTTCCAAGAAAACTACAATGTCCATATAATGAAAACTATATAATAGAACTCAATCTCATTTTAACAACATGATCCTTGAACTTTATTGATGGCATGTATTTTGTCAATGGATCAATTATCATCAATTCAATGCTAATGTATTCAATGATTACTTTCTTTCTCTTAACAAATTCCCTTATGACTGAAAACTTAATATCGATTTGATTACTCCAACTATCACTTTTGTTGTTTTTAGCCAAAAAATGGTAGTCAAATTGTCACAATATTTTCTCAGTGGCTTAGAAATGAAATCCATGAGTCTAAGCCCATAAATGAAACTCTTTAGCTATACTCCACATCATGTAGCCTCAAAATAAGAAACAAACTCAGCCTCTATGGAGGAAGAAGCAAATAAAGAAGGTTTGACACTCCTCTAAGATATGGCTCCACAGGCAAACATGAAGATATAATGTGATGTTGATTTATGTGAATCAAAACACACAGCAAAATCTAAATATGATTAACTTGGTACCTCAAATTGTAAGTTCATCTATACATAAGCATGTAATCTTTGGTCCCTTAAAGGTACCTTAACACTTTCTTTGCAACTATCAAGTGATCTAATCCTAGATCACCTTGATATCTTCCTAACATTTTAACAATAAATGTAATTTCAAGTATTGTACAAACTTGAGCATACATCAAGCTTCTGACTTTAGAAGCGTATAGAATGTTTTTCATTTTTCCCCTTTCAAAACCATTTTTTAGACATTGGTCTAAATTGAACCTATAACTTTTCATAATGGAAGCTACAATTAGTGAGAAGACTCTATAAAACTTTGTTAATATAAGTTTTTTAAGACAAACCCAAAATACTACAAAATTATCTCTAATAACTTGCATTTTGTGCATGTTAATTGTGTGTGTTTTATATTCTTTTGATATGTTTATATGATGTTTTGTTTGTGTTTTTATGGTAATTTGTGTCTTTGTATGTTCTAGGTGATGAAATACCAAAGTGATGTGAATTGGAGTGAATTTGGCTAATTTGGAACTGGACAGAATTCCAACATAACTATGTTGAAGGTGTTGCAACGCGAGCAGATTGCTACCTGTGAATTTCGGATTAATTACCTTGGGATTTGGGTTCGAATGATATAGCCCCACTATGCTGGACGAAGTCAAGTTATTTTGTAGCCTACTGGAGCTTTATTTTCATATTTTGTTGGGTCCCATTTTGGTTATTGTAAAAAGTAAACCTAGATTATAAATAGCCTCATTCTAGGAAATTAGAAGACAATCAAAATTAGAATATAGAAAACAGTGGCAACCCTTAAGCGGGAAATGTAGAACAACTCTTCTCTAACAATAATGTCTTTTACTATTGCTATGCATGGCTAACTCTTCATTTAGATAAGGTATCTAACGTTCGATTAATGTAATTCGTGAGACTCCTTGGGTTTGATTGCTTTTGTTCATCTCTTATGTTTATTTGATCTCTGCACTTTAATCGATTTATTGTCGCCTTGTTTGTTGATTAATGAGGTCTATTAATTGATTGACTTGGTGATAAATTGCCAAATAGATTAGTGAATCTATTATTTCTGTCTATCAAAGTGGTGAATTAATTTCAATTAAGAAATTAATGAGATTAAATAATTTAGTCTAAATAGATTGTGGCTTCTTCGATTCTATTAGCTAAGACGAAGGTCCATTAGATTCTACTGCTTCCATAGATTTTATTCTGCGGAGTTTCACTCAGGAATAGTCTAATTGGTTAGGGTAATAATCTGTGAAGCTTTACTCAGGGTTATCAAATAATTACGAATGGATTGGTTGATATGTACTGTTCACTACTATAACTCTGTCCATAAGAATGAACTAAATTTATAATTTTGAGTCTATGATCTGATTACAACATCAAACGGAGGAGTACCTTGGCTAGGGCTTTCTTTATATTGTTTCCAATCTTTATTTTTAATTGCCTTCTGCATGATTTTGTGTTCTAAAATTAATCATTCCTAAATAATTCTGTTTATTTTTATTGTTTCTCCATAAATAAACAATTGCTACACTGCTCTTTATGGTTCGACCTTATTCACCACTTTGCTCATTTAAGTGTTTTAGAGTAAGAATTTATTTTTGCTGGTTTGACACCCCATCAAATTTTAGCATTGTTACCGGGGACTAGCGTTTAAGTTTTTGTTTGTTTGCGTTGCTAATCGTTTTTTCTAGTTGTTTGCATGTGGCATTGACCGCAAAACAACTCAGGAAAGCTACTAAACTGCGTAAGAGACAAGCTTCTACTTCTGCGCAAGTCTTGTTTGACCAAACTAAGAACTTGCCTACCTTTGAGACCGAGTTATTAGAAGATTTTGAAGAAATAGAGATGGCAAATCAGCAACCTATTCCACTTGTGCAACTATCCAGAAATCAAGCTTCTGCAACTCTAAGGGATATGCTTGCACCACCAATAGAGGATCAACCTCTATGTATTCAGTAGCAGGCTGCAGATGATGGGTTTTAGTTGAAGGCTGGGTTAATTCAAGCTTTGTCTAAATTCCATGAGTTACTTTCTGATGACCCAAACAGACATCTCAAGGATTTTCATGTGGTCTATTCTGGATCCAAACCGAGAGGCATAATAAAGGATCAGCTAAAACTACGTGCCTTCCCTTTTTCTCTAGAGGGCGCAGCTAGAGACTAGTTGTATTATCTTCTACCTGGGATAGTGGATATATGGCCTGATATGGCGTGGTTATTTTTAGAAAAATACTTCCCAACTTCCAGAGCTGCTAGTTTGCGCAGAGAGATTTGTGGCATCAGACAAAAAGATATAGAAAATATGTATGAATATTATGAGAGATTCAAGAGGCTTTGTGCAAGTTGTCCTCAGCATGGAATTACAGAGCAGCTCCTTATTCAGTACTTCTGTGATGGGATGTTACTAAATGATAGGAAGATCCTTAATGCTATTAGTGGGGGAGCCATAATGAGCAAGACACCTCAGGAGGCCAGAAACTTAATTGCAGCAATGGCTGCAAATCTTCAGCAATTCGGGTATCGTTCAAAGACACACACTCAAGGTGTCTGTGAGGTAAGTAGTTCTAAACTCAAAAGTAGACTTGAAAAGATTACTGAATTGCTAGAAAGACAAGTTATTGATTCTTCCAATACTAATAGTGTCAACGCAAATGCTGTAACTAAGGGATTACAAGTTCCTATTTGCCATATTTGTGGATATCAGGGTCATTTTACTGATGCTTGCGCGACTCTCCAAGATGATATTATGGAAGTTGATGTCAATATAATCAATGATACTTATCAATCTCAGAGAAAATATGATCCCTATTCGAATACTTACAACCCAGGATGGAGGGATCATCCCTATCTAAGATATAGGAATGGGCAACAAGATCAGAGTAGTCAGTAGCATCAACCTCAACAGCAGCAGCACCAGCATCCGAGGCCTAACTATGGTGACTAAATTTCTGCCTTAGAGGATCTTATATCACAGTTGACTACGGCTCAATTGATGACCAATACACAGCTACAGAGTTCAATTCAATTTCAGACTGATTCAGCACAATTTCAGACTCAGACTAATAAAAATTTTCAAAAGTTGAGGGAGCAAATTAGTCACCTGGCCGCTGCACAGAATCAAGGGAAATTGCCCTCCTAGCCCACTATCAATCTTAGGTAGAATATTAGTTCCATTACCTTATGTAGTGGAAAAGAAATTAAAAGTGCTAGAGGATCGTAGAAACTTCACCATGACCACGTTGAAACTGTCGAGCCAGAAAAAGAAGCTGAAATCAAGGAAATTGTGACAGCTATTCCAGAAAGGCCACCATTTCCACACAGGTTGGCCAAGAAGAAGAAATTACAGAATGATGAGGAGACTTTAGAGAATTTTTAGAAAGTGGAAATCAACATCCCCCTTCTCATATTGCTTAGATAAACACTAAGGTACTGTAAATTTCTGAAAGATTTGGTTACTAGCATGATCAAGATGAGAGGCAATCAGCGTGTAGTGATGAGTGAGAATGTCTCATCAGTGTTACAGGGTAAGTTACCAATAAAGGAAAAGGACTCAGGTATGTTTATCATTCCTTGTAAAATTGACAATGTTGGTATAAAACAGGCTATGCTAGATTTAGCGGCTTCTATAAATCTTATGTCATTGTCTATTTATACTACATTGAATGCTGGTCCATTAAAGCAAGATGGTGTGATTTTAACATTAGCCTATTGCACCACTAGGTACCGTGAGGGATTGTTGGAGGATGATTTAGTGCAAGTAGATGATCTAGTATTTCTTGCAGATTTTTATGTGATGAGAATAAAGGATAAGGGGTCACCTGCATCTAGGATGATGTTGTTAGGACGCCCTTTTTTAAGCACTTCCTAGACAAAAATTGATGTTCATGGGGGGACTTTAACGATGGAATTTGATGGTGCCAAAGTTACATTCAATATTAATAATACCATTAGGCATCCTGTTGATTATTGTACAACTTTTGTTGTTAATTGTATTAACCCCTTGATCGAGAAAGTTCTCGAGTTGTGTGTTGATAATTTTTTGCAGGCTGCGATAACTGATAATATTACTCTTGCAAAGCTGTCACAAATCGAGACTGAATGGGTAGTTCTGAGAGGTATGGTCCACGCAGTACATGATTTACATGTATTACAGGCTGCGTCTAGCATGTTACAGCAGTCACTGCAGATTGGCGGCAACAAATTACTCCCCTCTATTCTTCAACCGCCAACATTGGAGCTCAAAGCATTGTCTGGGCACCTCAAGTATGTCTTCTTGTAGGAGGCCAAAACATTACCTGTGATTGTTTCCAATCAGTTAAGTGGTTTACAGGAGGATAAGCTTATCCGTGTCCTCAGGGAGAATAAAGAAGCTATTGGATAGTCGATTACAGATATCAAGGGAATCAGCCCTACCATCTTCATGCATCGAATCCTATTGGAGGATGATTGCAAACCCAGCAAGCAACTTCAGAGTTGATTGAATCCACCAATGATGGAGGTTGTAAGAAAAGAGATACTGAAATTATTGGTTGCAGACGTGATCTATGCCATTTAAGATTGAAAGTGGGTAAGTCCAACACAAGTAGTTCCTAAAAAAGCTGACATTATTATTGTTGAAAATGAAAAGGTGAATTAATACATACTAGAGTTCAAAACGGGTGGCGTGTATGTATTGATTATAGAAAATTAAATGCTGCTACTCGTAAAGATCAATTTCTCTTACAGTTTATTGAACAGATGCTTGAGAGACTTATATGTCGTTCTCATTATTGTTGTTTAGATGGTTATTCAAGCTTTCACCAGATTCATGTAACACCTGAAGATCAGGAAAAGACAACATTCACTTATCCGTTTGGCACTTTCGCTTATAAACACTTGCCATTTGGTTTTTGCAACGCTCCAGTGACATTTCAAAGATATATGGTAAGTATCTTTTCTGGCTATGTAGAGGAAATTGTTGAAGTTTTCATCGATGACTTTACTGTGTACGAAGATTCCTTTACATCTTGTTTAGAAAATTTGAGGAAAGTGTTAAAAAGATGGATTGAAAAAAATCTTGTGCTTAATTATAAAAAGTATCATTTTATGGTTGATCAAGGCATCATATTATAACATATAGTTTCATCTAGGGGCATTGAAGTGCGTAGATCAAAAATTGATGTGATTAGCTCACTGTCTTACCCCACAAATGTGCAGGAAGTACGTTCTTTTCTTAGTCATATAGGTTTTTACAGGCGGTTTATCATAGATTTTTTGAAGATAGCTCATCCAATGAGCAACCTTCTGCAGAAAGATTTGTCGTTTGAATTCAATGAAGATTGTAGAAAGGTGTTTAATATTTTGAAGGCAAAGCTAGTTACTACATCTA
Organism: Erythroxylum suave; assembly: GCA_027563595.1. Taxonomy (NCBI): domain Eukaryota; kingdom Viridiplantae; phylum Streptophyta; class Magnoliopsida; order Malpighiales; family Erythroxylaceae; genus Erythroxylum; species Erythroxylum suave. The sequence continues at coordinate 2,462,078 of JAOSBN010000007.1, read as the reverse complement.
TCATTAAACCACCAAATTGAAACCTCCCTTTCGAGCTCATATGTGATGCCAGTAACTATGCAGTAGGAGTAGTTTTTGGGTAGAGGGTAGGCTATAACCCTCATAAGATCTATTATATATCAAAGATATTAGATAGTGTTCATCAAGACTATTCAACCATTGAGAAAGAGATGATTGTTGTGGTCTTCGCACTAGAGAAATTCAAATCATACTTGCTTGGTACGAAGGCAATAATGTATCTAGATCATACTACTCTTCGGTACTTGATGAGCAAAAAGGATGCCAAGCCAAGAGTTATCCGGTAGGTTCTTCTACTGCAAGAATTTGACATTGAGGTCAGAGATGAAAAGGGAGCAGAAAACCTGGTCGTAGTTCAACTAAATAGGTTGAACAATACCTCTGGAGATGATTTGGTCTTTACTGAGGAGTTTCCTGATGAATAGCTATTTGCAATGACTTCAACATGGCCATATCGAAACCAATGGTATGTGGATTTGATCAATTTTTTCACCCAAAATGGATACCCAGATGGTAGCACATCTACCCAACACCATAAATTGAAGAATGTGAAGTAAATCACACGTTAATATAGAATTTACATACAATAAACTAGATACACAAGAAGGAGGTTGAATGGTGTATCCTTTTCGTGAATACAAAATCTTGTTAAGAACTTCTCTAAATTGTTAAAAAGATATCACAAAAATTATACGAAAATTATTACGTAGTTAAATC